>CM075184.1:29474093-29716593 GCA_037577475.1 Chaunax sp. Z400 | reverse complement strand
GTTATTCAGGCTTTTATTCATGCATATTTAGAGGATGGTAATGAGCTTTTTTTGCATTGTTGCATGAGAATGGCGGGTCCCTGGTGGCGTTGACGGCTGAACCTGACTGGTGGAGTGTGTGTGTGTGTGTGTGTGCCAAGCATCATCCTTATCCATCTATTCACCAGGCAGGACAGAGTTTTTCCCAACTCTAGCCCTCCACCCTGACACACACACACAAACACACACTCACCCAATGGAAACACTGGCACATCACATCTCATCCACCTGCCAGTCGTCTAACCATCTTTCTCTTTTGTCGTTCAGGGATTGCCTCTGTGTACTTTGGCTGTTTACAGTTAAATGGCCTCTTGTATTATTGATGGCTTCATATGTGGTTATAATATTGCTGCCTTGAGATCGACAAAAAGTCATTGCGTGATATTCAAAAAGCTTGGCTGACAGAATTCATTCTGATTACCCATATCATACCCACCATGAAGTAGTTTCTGAACATTACAAAAATACTTTTTTCTCCTGTCCGTATGAATGCATGTATAAAACGGTCTAAGTCATTTCCATCTGCAACAAATTTGCATTTTTTTTCCCTATGTGAGAGCCAATACAATTTTTCTTTTCCTTTTTTTTTCCTGATCTCTGGGACCACCATGCGATATTACATAAATAAAAAGATAAGGAGGGTCAAAGGTCATTGCCAATTAGCATCAACCCAGATGAGCAATTACCAGTCAACAGTAGGGCTGGAGATTGCACCATTTTTCATCAGCCTGACTTTCAAACAACACTGTTCACGTGCTTGTTAGAATCAGCGATGGAATACTGAAGAGGATGTTGTTTCTGATTAAGACCGTGTTCCTAGCTGGCATATTAGAACCCAACAGCTGAGCACTGCCTCATCACAATAACTCTAATTTAGCAACACTTATTTCGGTTCAGATCCCCTTTCACTGTGCTTTTACAGAGCTGTTGTGTAAATTGTGTGTCATTGTGCAGTTGCGAGTGCCCCTGTGTGTTCCTACAATAGTGGAGGTTAGTGGGGCCAGCCAAGACGGAGAAACCATTCTCCTCTGCCTAACAATGGCCACATGTATCAGAATTGAAAATGGCTTTTTGATACCTATTCTGATTTAAAAATCATTGCTATAGGCATATCCAGTGGGACACTTCCATTCTAGCCTATATGTCACACTGATTTGTATCTCAGCGCTTACATTAACAAGGTGGCCAACACCAACGCACCATTACCTGAGTTTATGAACAGTATATTACACACCTGTAGTCAGCCCAGACGTGGTTTTACTGAGGTGTCTGTGTTTCTTTGGCCGACGTGTCCCCAGCCAGACCTCAGTGTGACGAACATTTGGCCGGTCAGGCTAGACGTCTAGGGGAGCGTGTGATGACCTGGACAGGCCAGAGACAGGAAAAAGGACTTCTAAATCAGCCAGCAATCCAAAGGCCTTCCATAAATCCTCCAAATGGGCTCGGGAGGGGACGTAAAGCACACCTGCAAGACTTATGTAAGTCTTATTAAACCATAAATTGCTAACACCAGCCCCTCGCTGGAGCTGCTCTTGGATGGAATAAATCTCAGAGAGCGCCCAGTGAGGAGAAAGAGAGAGTGAGAAGGAGAGATAAAGCAAGCGAGAGAGAGAGAGAGAAAGATATAGTGAAGGTTGGAGGTAGTGAGAGTAAGTTGGAGGATACTAAAGGTCTGACAGCGAAGCATTGCTGTTTGATGATAGAGCAGACAATAGTTGGACTTAAGGCCGACCAATATCGCTGCCTGAGGGTGGGGTTGTTTTAAGAACACCACCAAGACTCTTAATATATAATACACCTTTTATGGTATTGGCCTCTTGAGATTGTGACGATGAACCAAAAGATCTTCTCCACTCATACAGGCCCTGCATAAGTCCTCAGCAGCCACAGAGCCAGAGACCAGTGTGAGCAACACAGGGAATATTTGTAGGAAATCAGAGTTACTGAGCTTCTGAGCACCGGTGAGTTCCCAACACACCCACACTCTCCTCCCAGCCTGGCTGTGGGTCCTTGAATTAAACATCAAACACAGGAGCATAGAACCCAACTGCCATAAATAACAGCACACTTGGGGAGGGGAGGATGTTCAGATGGGAAGAGAGCAGGTCACCCTATCGCTCATACACATACTGTCAAAGCAAATTCATTTGTTGACAAAATGGGTGATGTTGTGTGAGGTTATTGATTTCCACATACCATCTGTCTTCACCAACGCTTTGGCAAGCAGGCTCTGGCACTACCAGCCTCAGGTCCCCCCCCCCCCCCATGTTAGTCTCCACTCTTCAAGTGGACGGAAGGGAGATGTGCAGGAGGAGGTATTGGACACGAATAAGTGATCGCTGATGTGACACCTCCTCAAACACAATGATTTCCGGTATGAGAGCAAAACATACATGTTCCCAACATCAGGCAGAACAACAGCACACCCTAAAATAATTTTTTAACCTGTTTTTATTTTTAAATACAACGCAAAGCATATCTGAAAACTATCTTGGAAATTAATTATACTGCTCTGTACAAACGAGTAGCTATAATACTAGAAATAAACACTGAATTTGAGGAGAAAATGGCTTCATACTGGTGAAATTATCTGTCCATGCAGCAAGATGATTTTACTTGTCGGGACATCTTAGAATAAGTTGTTCAGTCTAGAAATAAAAAGGCAAGATAAAAAAAAAGAAAAAAAAGGGAATAACCTTTAAAACAAGATAATTAATCTCATGTTTCCTGATCTAAGATTTTAAATCTTGCCAAGTACAGAATCATTTGCAGTGTGTTAACCAGAAATGCATGTTTGTGCATGAAAAGCCGCGCTGAGGTGGTGATTAACATCTCATTTGTCGCAAACACCTGCATACACATAGTTCAGGCCCGCCCTCAGAGCTCCACCTCTCACTAACTAGTCTAGAAGTCACAGTGTACCTCCATGTCGAGCTGTCGAGTGTGAGGGGCAGGCCTTCAAACACCAGGCCCGGCTGCTGCTGTATTTTTGTTTTTTGTCAGCCAATACACACAGTTTGGCATCCCTTGGTGTTTGCTCTTGTGGAGGGCACATGTTTCTGGGTAAATTATCACAGTGACGGTAAACAGTGTTTTTATGAGGGAAAGTAGCCTGGTTGTTATATTTGAAGTCTGTGCTTTGTACACTGCTGCGCTATTAGGACAGATTGAGGATGTTTGTGCCTGGTGTCTGCACTCCGCCCATGTGGGGTGTACACACACACACACACACACACATGAACTCACAGTGACAGGCTCAGTTGTAGGTTTGAGTCTTAAATGGCTCTTTTGTTGTTTTCACCATAAGGAAAAAAGAAAACATCACAGCCTACGGAGTGTGTGTCAGTGTCACACTCATGTCAGTCTCAGGGTAAATGCAGATGAACAGCACCAGCAGGGGAGCAAGAACTGAACTTCTAAGTGTAGAGGTAGAACATTATGCACTAGAAAAATTTCTAATGTGTGTCGTAAAAATACTGCAGTCAATGCAGAGATGAGCTTTTAATGCATACTGATGGGGTCCGCAGACATGAGCATGATGTCTAGTAATTACTTAGCAGCTGAGTCATGATACAGTTTGATTGCAAGGTAATCAGATAATGATAGAGTCAAACAGATGGATAGATATGAGATAAAGGACTGGTGGTTTAAGGTCTTCATTTGTAAATTTAATTTATTGGAATTATGAGTAATGGTCGCATTAATTCTGCTATTGCCAAGGTCTCTCTGTAGGCCAACTCGACGCCATCTTGCCTCCTTCAAGCAGTGAGTACTAAATACAATAGTAAAAAAAACAAACTATAATCAAAAAGTATCTCTTTGGCCTCTTTCACACAGTCTATGGGGAACGGGACTGGACTGCCAGTCGGGACTGGACTGCCTTTATTGTGCCTCACCGTTCTGTATAAAAGTTACGACAGCAGAGGTAGTAACAGCATCTAATTGTATAAAAAAAGCGAGCCAATCAGATGATAGGACAGTGGGTGGGATGTTTTGATGACATTTTATGTGTGTAACCAACAAAAACGCGATTTAAAAAGCAGCTTGTTGCAGTTAGCTGCTAACCATAAACAGAATATTTGGGTAGCAGCTAAAGTTCTTGGAGCTCCTTACCTTCCAAGCATTGTAATGAGATCCACTGCCATACAACAGGGATGGAATTATCATTTTTTTGCCATGTTATTAGTTGTTTACAAATCACTGTTTGACGCATAAACAATGTAAAAACATCACCCTAGATGCCGACACCACTGAAATCTAAAATCACACATCGGAGCAGCGTTATGCTGCTGTTGGTTTGTTCAATGTAAACAAAGAGAGAGGGGTCTTCGTTGTGACACTATTTCATGATCTCCATGTAAGAAGCAGATTTGAGATGGAATCCATTTGAATTAAGGAGCGTTTTTATAGTTTATTGTTGTTGGATGGGTTGATTGTTTATGGAGTTATGCTTTTTCCAAAGCTCATAGGCATTGCCTTTTTCCAAATTAAGCCATTGGATACAAGAATGAAAAGAAGAAAAACTGTGTTGCACCTTTTATGGACCGCTTTGCACTTTTAAATGAACTATATTTAATACTATTGTAAATGTTGACTTGAATGGACTGTGCTGCTAAACGAAAGTGTTCTTTGCTTTTACTCATTGCCTTTTATATGTTTTAGTAGTTTTTTTTTTCCAGGAATATTTTAGATACATATTTCCCTTTTGTCTTTTACACTACTGTGGGCTGGGATAACAGCATTTATTTCTTTATATATGCAGATACACGAGGAAATCTTGAATTTTGAATAGTAGTGTGCATGTTTGACTGCCATGGAGATAACTTTAAACACTCAATTCAAGTGGTATAGAAATGTCAATAACACTGCAGAGGAATGTCATGTTATTAAAATCTCATTTCTTACAGACAGCTTCGAAGAGGAACTGCTTCCCCTGTTTGCATGATTTGCTGTATATCAGTTAAGCGGCTGGTGCTTTGATTGTCCAGCTCCTGTAGTCATCTTAGTATTTTTGATTTGCCCATTTTAAACTGATAGAGTGCTCCATCTCCTCAATGAATGGAGGAAATGGAGGGAAGGGGAGAATAATGATGATGACATTCTTCCCATTTTTTGAGCCCCAATTACCCACTAATGTGTGATAAAACCAGAAAAATGGACAGTCGTTACATGTGGGGCCTTCCACAATGGCAAAATCATTCTTTCCCAGCCTCCCTTCTTTGGATGGGAATAATCATATTTTGTCCCAAACACCTGCGCTTCAGTTGCCCTGACCTGCCTCCTAAATGAGTGCAATTAATGACAATTACCCTCCAGGTGTCACAACATAGACATGTACTGATAGGGACCTATCTGGAGGGAGCACGCGCTTGTCCTCCAAGTAAATATGTAATGATAACAGCTGTAACACAGTGGGGTGGAGGGGGGGCACAATTGCTACCAGTGCAATCTATTTGTGTTTCCCTCTGCTCAGCACCACATTAACCAGTCCAGACAAACCAGGATGGATAGACTTTGACTCTCCCTGTGGGGCAGAGTGGAGTTGATTGGAGGTGTTCAAACTGGCGATCAGATGCAGATTAAGGCAGATGGGGTCTAGAAGTTGTTTCTGCATCAGATTTATGTGCTGTGATCAAACATCATTTTAGTTGTTAGGATAGGTGAATCCCAACCGAAATGATATTTCTGCTCTTATTTTCATTTTACCACTAATCTTGTTGGTTATAACAACATTATCATTACCAAGTTAATTGCACAGATCCTGGAATACAGAGGAATTACTAAATTGGTTGTAAACAATTACAGATTACAGACCAATCTCTACAGATCACTGACAAATTCAACATTCACCCACCTTACCTGGTGTAGTTGTGTACGCACTTACTTTTTCTGTACAAAAATTCTGTACATTTTTGTTTTTACCTTTGATATGCACTGCCACATCAAGAAGGTCCTGGATTTTATTCCTAGCCGGGGCAGGAAGTCCTTTCTTTGCAGTTTGCATGTTCTTCCCGTGTTTCTTCCAGGTGTTCCTGTTTCCCCCACCATCAAAAACATGTGCATTATGTAAATTCTCCAACTTAGATCTGGATTTGGTCCCTAGGTGGGTTAAATACAGAGAACAAGTTTCACTATGCTGTGCTTAGATGTTTGTATATGACTAATAAGTCCTCTTCTTCTTCAGGCCTGAGTACCATCTCTTTACCTTTGGACTCACTTGTTTTTTCCCCAGATCTCAGCAAATACTTATAATGATGACATAATGATGGCAAAATAACCACCATAAGATCCAAGTTGAACTAAACAAAAAATATGTAATAATCCTTAAACAAGCCTGTATAAAGTTTTATTAACACCAATGGATGTTTAGGATTTTTAAAAGAAAATGCAAAGGGTGGAAAAGTGTGTAACACTTTGGAATCAAATGTGGACCATCTGTATTCTTTAAAAGGTAGCTGCCGTAAAAACTCATGGATTTTAACCAATTTCCCTATGTGAAGGCAGATTTCTCATGCGCACAATCAACTTTAACCCACCCTCCTCCTGTGGGCTCACCGTCCTTTCCATCTGAACCTGCATTAGCATAAAGGCATTAAATTGTGAATAGAAATTAATTTGGACTTTCCCCTCCATAGGAATTAATGGAAGTTTGTTCTGCCCGTACCCCTCAGATGGCTTGTGCTCCTCCATAGTCCATAAATATTAATATTAATACAGCATCGCATTTAAAGGTAGCGCTTGGCTGAAGCCATATACAGAATATTATTAGAGATCACAATACGTTTCTCATGAGAAGTACAGCTGAGTGAATGCATTGCCTTGCCGTTGTGATCTGTAAAATCCAATCTTCATACAGCACAAAAAGTTATTTTAAGAGAGACGGAAGATTAGCAGGGCCGAATGGCTGCTGTCTGAAGCCATTAGGCAGGTGGGGATTTTTCTTTCTATGCCGAGTTGAGAGAGAAGGGCCCACATTTTCTACTCTATCATGGTACTGATTCACAGTCACACCACTGTAGCGCCATTATCATGCCTGAGCAGATCATCTCTGCAGATAACTATTATCACCATCTCACCACATCGCTCCAGTCTACTCACCCACATAATACAGACCACAAAAGTTTTTGACACTCTTGCAAATCACTATATTTACCTCCTTTCTCTTTCTTTGTCACTTCCCTGTATGCACTGTATGATTGTATCACACATCTTCAATAGCGGTGAGGTTACTGCAAAGCTCGGGCACCCAAACCTCGGCTTATATAATGCATTTATGAATCCCCTATGCAAAGAGCTGGTTAATAAATATTAGCCTTTTAATATGCAGGAGTCTCAGCATTTCAGCCATTGTGTTCATATCTGCCCCAGCCTGTCTGATTGTTGCATCAGTTTGTGAACGCACTGCTGTTCTTGTTTTGGTCCTATCTCTGTTGCGTACTCCTCTCCTCTTTTTTGTCTTCCTGCTTGAGGAGGGCTGATCCTGACAGGTTACAGTGGACAAGGTGAGACACGTAGCTGAGCCCATGGTGAAGGAGGGAGGATATAGAGCTGGTTTCCGAGTCCCAGTGTGTGGGTGAAAGCTACATGCTGCTACCCTGGCAAGCTCAGTCAACAGTGCTTGGCTTCAAACTTTAGTCTGTAATCCTCACTCTTCTCACATTTAGTCAATACACTCTGACTTTGTTCTTGGAGAGAAAAGGATCTGAAGAAAAGAGAAAAAAGAAAAGAAAAACACAATACACAAATCACTTGCCAGGGATAAAATAGGTATGGCTTGATGAAAGATCAATACCATTTACATGCTGAATAACAATACATGTTTCTGACAATGCAAGAATTTACAAGACAGCACAGACACACAAACAGGCATATATTGTGTACAGAACTGAGCAATCAACACAAAATTTCAAGGGGCAAAAGATAAAATCAAAAGCATTTGAGTTCTTGGTCTTAAAATGAAATATTTGCAATTAAAATTTGCAGCAATCTATTATAGCCTACAGTCGCTGATAATAATGTAGAACAAGAAATCATTGTTTTTTAATGAAACATCAGTGAACTGCCTCAGTCCCAAAAGCCAACCTGTGCTGTGCAGCCTTGCCTGTTGTGGTGAGCTCTACGATCTGGGGTTATATTTGTGCATCAGGTCATTCCTGTAGCGGGCTGGTCCAGGTCGGCCCAATCCGCTCTGAGAGCCCTCTCATCAAGCCGGGCTCTCCTCTGCCGCCCTCTTTCCCACAATCCCCATAAACTCTCATAATTGCCACATTAAACTTGAGTTTATTATTTTTCTCCAGGTGCAGGTGTGCAGATGATATGAGCCCCAGGTTGCATTTACATACAAATTGAAGGTTTTTATTAATCAGGCAGGCAGCAGGAATCAAACGGCAACACTCCATCAAGCCTTTAAATACATTTGGTGACATTTTTACCCGGCATTAGCATGATAGGGCAAGCGGAGTATAATGTACCAATGATTGCTTTTCCATTGAAAGCACAAACGGTTTCATTTTTCCTGTCATCTCAAATAAGTGTTAAAGAGGGTTTGGAGGCTATTGTGCGAGTGCCTTATGCTGGGGACTTGGGACCGCTGATGGCCATATTAAATAACCATTAGTGCCTGAGCTTAGATCATTGTGGCATCCGCCTCCTCTGAATTTATCCTGTGATTTCAAATGAAGGCAAGCTGTGCCAGCTTTCATAAAGTGCTCCAGCCCTCTCCATTTTTCCTCAAACTAAATGCATTACAACGGTAATTTTGTGACTGTTAAGATAACTAGCGTTAACAAGCACTTAATTAAAATGTACAATAAATAGCCGTCTGCAGTCTTATCTCCCCTCCAGAGCGACGCTGGTAGGAGGCTCCAATGCTCAGGCCGGCTGTTCCCCAGCTCGTTTGCAGATTAATTGCTTTTCTGTCTGGCGAAGCCTGCCTCTTCTGCAGCCAGATCGTAAATAGCCAGATAGGGAGTTTATCAATCAGGGCTCTCTACCTCACTGATCTCCCCCACACAGCCCTGTCTGTCTGACTGTCTGTCTGTATGTACATCTCCTGCTGTAAAACAGGCTTTCCATAAATAAACTTCCAGACGCTTCTGTTATACTAAACCTTCAATTAAGACATGGCTTTAATTTTCAGTGTGGTTGCATGTGTATGTTTGTATTTGTGTACAGTATGTCTTTTTTCACGTAACAGTTTTTACTATTTTGTGTTAAGCATGTACTTCTCTTTGTCAATCATTACTTTGTGTAGAAATTATATGGCAGGGTATCTGCATTAATGGAACAAATGTAACTTTGTTAATGCAGGACGTCTGTTTTTGTAACCTTTACTAACACCATATTTATGTCTGTCCACAAGCTTATTTTACAGCAGTGCATTTTGCAACTGTTTATGCATATATTGGGTTTGTACAAATGGGCCTTGAGTGAATCGCAAAGGTTAATCAAACACAAGTTGCACATAAAAGTAGCCTGGGATTGTGCAAGGCAGGACAGAAGCGAACAGAATATTTACAGTAATAAAAATTTAACAGCGGTCAGCCCCTTGGGATCACATTACTCCTCAAACATGCGGCTGCAGCTCTCTCCTCACAGCTTTATGGACTTATAGGTGCTCGGTAAGCAACCTGCAAATCCCCTTGTTTTTCAAAGGGAAGAAAAGAAAACATGTAAAAGCAAACTTGCCTCCTCACAGCCTGCTGCTCCCCTCCCACGCTAAAGCTCTTTCTCCTCTGCTGGTGTCCCACCCTTAACCTCTGGATGATAAATCTGCCTACAGAAGCTGTGAGGAGGAAGATCCCCAGGCTGGAAGACCCCCATGTGTCCTCCATGACACATCCTGTTTGTGTAGTCAGGGCTTCAGCCAGTGATCTTTACACTCATAATTCACAGAACAATAACACTTGCTCCCTTACTATTTTCATATCTGCAAATTTTAACATTGTCACGGTGTGTTGTGGCTGCAAAGGACATTTTTTCTCTCTCACATTAACAGTGATATATCTGATCATCTAAACCAAACAGAAGTTATAAAAAATAATACAGAATAAGTGCTTCATATACAGTGAACACATAGAAGTACTTTCAATGTCGCAACTATAGCTGCAAAGCTCTCATTACCATATTTATTTGATTTTGTCTATTTGTAGAGTTGAAGTTACCCTGCAGTTACCCTGACATCAGCTCACTGTTAATTAGTAAAAGTTATGTCAAAGTATATTTTTGCTATGCAACTCGAGTCTGGTGAATAAACACTGATTTCCCAGGCAGGTTTAAACCAACATGTTCATGTGCTTGTCCCATAGATTTCCCACAATGGGAAGGGTAATTGTTGTGTTTCCACAGTTTCTCCTCAATCTTGACTGACTGAAGGAAATTAGAAATGATGATTGTGTAGTGGCTGAAACTCTGTTTTGACAATGTAACACCCTGTTGAGGGCCTGTGGGGGCTTTCAGGGCTCTCTGTTCATATTTTACAGTGTGAAGAGTCTGTCAAATCTGTGAGACCCAATTATGCTAACAGCTGAATTAGTAGCCACACAAATGTTCCGGCTGTATCCCAGAAGTACCCTGTTAGGGGAGCGTTCATGGTGGTCTGAAGGCATGAGGGGCCGTCTGGCAGGCACATTAAGAAAGCAGCCATTTGAAAGTGATGCTACAGTTATCAGAACCACTTTAGCTACAGTGATTTGTAATGTAAAATCACGGTAAATGTAGTTAAAAGCAGGGTAGAGGGCGGGTGGGAGGTATAGGGGGCATAATCTGTAAGGTTTGGCCCGTGGGATGGAAGCGTCTCAACCGAAAAAAAAGCACAACATGGAAGCTGTGATCAGACAGAGCGGGGCATCCTGTGCCCTCCACCTTGCTGTCGTAAATCAGCTTGTCCAGGCCTCTCTGCCCTCTGGCCTGTGCTCCTGTCTGTCCTAACCTCTGTTTCTCACAGAAGACCCACGGTGAAAGTTTGTAATGTTTTGTTCTGATGCTTTAATCTGTCGTTGAAACCATTGTCACCATTCAAAACAGTCTAAATACATTTCCCCTGATGGGATTCCAACCTCATAAACATACAGTATCAGAGAAGTGTTGCTGAAAATAAGTGTTCATCTTTGCTTTTAATTTCTGAGCAGCTAGGATACAGAATGTGCTGCCTTGATTGGCCTATTCCATCCCTTCTTATCGTGACCCTGTGTTGTGACAGCCACAGCAGATCCAATCAATAAATATATAAACAGTGGTCTAAGTGGGTCAACAGAGGGAAATAAGACATCTTTCAGGGAGGTGCAGTGGCCAAGAGAGAGAAAAAAAAAAGGTCCATTGTCATAGATTTTTTTTCTCAAGTTTTTGTTGCTATTGTTTAGATCTGAGGAGAGGAAATTAAATTCCGAAAGGATGTTGCATTTCAATATACACAGGCAACCACACACAGACTCATACATGTCTCAGAGTGACTCACCTGTCACTTTGCAACTGCTGGCTATGCATGATTTGTGTGGTCAGGCTCCCGTATAAATCCCCATGGTCTCCAGCAACGGTAATTCAACACAGCGCATATTTTCCATAAATAATTTGCTGCTCATTGATTTCCAATGCGGGTGGAGAAAAATGCCGGATCCACTTCAAGGGGCTGTGGATGTATCTGGTGCTCACTTTTGTGGTCAGAGTTGTGACAGCTAGAGCCCATATGTTGTGATCGAAAGATCCAAATTTATTGTACTGTGGAGGCCTGCTTGTCACAAATGGGGACATCAAACACAGTTTGGTGCACAGTGGGGCCACCATTTATGTTTGGTGGAGTTATTTTTGTGCTTAGGGATTGACTAGAGCAGGATAAACAACAACACAACAGCTTTAAGTTGCTCTCATTTAATTGGATATGTTTGGATTTTTGGAAATAGGCATCTACCAAGGATTTAGGGCACAGTTATGGTCCAACTAAAGTTCCTGTCACATGGTTAAAAAGCATTTGAAATCACCAACACCTTTCAGACATTAGAAAGCTTTAGCTTTAACTTCCTGTTTAGCATTAGCTTCCCGTAACTTTCCAAAATCAACAATCCAGCAGAAAGTAAGCCCCATGCTCATTTGTCATTTTAGTCATGTGACCTATGGTCACTGTGTGGTTAGGTTAAGACAACAAATCTACTTGGGTAGCTTTATAAAATAAAATAAAAAAAAATATTTTGTTTGAAATAGGTTTACTTAGATATTGGCATCACTTATGTTCGGTACGTGACCTAAGTTAAAAACACAAAGCTAACATTAGTTTTACAGTTAATTATGGAAGCAAGTTAAAACGTTTACTTTCGGGGTCACACAGGACACGAACAATTGTCCTCCTCCATAAATGTACTTGCTTCATCCTTTAAACTATGTCATCTGACATTTTCATCCCTATAAAGTTTGCTCCTAAAATGACACAATAAAAGCTTCATGTGGTCAGTGTTGACATGCAAAAAGAATGTGTTGTTATAACACGCTAAGTACTTCTGACACTGGCATGGTAGTCATACACCATTCTGTGAGACCAGGCTGGTTGGACCATTACTCTGCTTTTTTCTCTGCTTCAGAAAATGCAAACAAAATATCCACATGCAATCATGAAGTTGCTGTTGGTTTTATTCTGAAGAGGATGTCATTCAGTACTCATCCTGATTGGATTGGATCCACCTGGAACAGCGGACCTTGATGACCCATAAGATCAAGTTCATTAACTGCCACCAAGGGATGAAACCCCCTCCTGTTCAGGCAGAGGTGCTATACGTTTGCCACTGTTAGGTGATTTTGTGTGGCCATTTTGTTGCAGTGTCACCTCTGACTGATCAACTTGTTGATTGGGCTGTTTGCTGGCACCTCAGAGTGGGAAGGCAGGAATTGATGAGGTTTAATTGGTCTGTCTCCTGTCAGCTGTCATTAGTTCCTCATTTAACACTATCTGATGGTGTGAGTCTATTGCATCTAGAGAGAGAGAGAGAGAGAGAGAGAGAGAGAGAGAGAGAGAGAGAATTACAGAGAGACATTATGTGTGTGTGTGTGTGAAAAAAGTGATCCATGTGTGCCTGTGAAAGATGGAAGAGGTGTCTGTGTGTGTGTGTGTGTGTGTGTGTGTGTGTGTGTGTGTGTGTGTGTGTGTGTGGGGGGGGGGGGGGGGGGGGGGGGGGGGGGGTTGTGTTATTGGATCCAAGTGTTATCTTGGCTCACCTTTGGATGTGATGGTGATTTCTTTTAGGATCAATGGGGAGAAATCCCACCAGAGTAAAGCACACTCATTTCACCCTCTTTCCACAAAGGACTCATGTTCGACCCGTACTTCCCAAAACACTGCTGCCTTGTGTGGGACGCTTGTATATTGACTGTACTTTGGGTTAAAATAAACTCCGTGTGGGAGCAATATTTTCTTCTGTATCAGAGAAACACACAGAAGAATTCAGTTTCAACTCTTGGACAGTGTTAAAAGATCACCTTTCAAAAAGATCAACTCACAGGCTTGTTTTACCTCCTGGATAAAGTCCAAAGACCAGGATTTAGATTTAAAATTGATGAGCGCTTGTAAAATCATGTTCTCTTCTGTCTGTTTTGAAATAGTTCTGTCAGAGATTGTAGGTGCTTGGATTTTTTTTTTTTAAACTTGTTGCAATGTTTCTTTAATTTTCCATTTAATACCTTATTTACATAGAGCCATTGCACGTTTTCTTTTAGTTTAAGTTTCTTTTAGTTAAGTCACAAAAAAAAAAAAAAAAAAATATATATATATATGTATATATACACGCTTACATATACATAAACACCTTCACATATCCATATATACCTACATATATATATATCTAAATAAGTGACAGGGGTATAATATAAGGGGCGCATTGGAGACTAGGGATGGAAGGGGGTAATAGTATATAAATAACCTGTTCATAAGATTATTGCAGATCTTGCACATTACTTAGCAAGTGCATTATTTTGTCAAGTCTGTTCTGGGGATGAAGATTCTTCCAAATTTCTAAATTGTCTCTAACTATAAAAGTTATACTATAAAAGGTGCTTGGATTTATTACACATTAAATGCACTTTTCATCTAATGATCAGACATACAGCATAATTATATTATCATCATTTTCGTCTTTATCTCACAGCGTTGTTACAAAAGTACAGCCCAAACTGCCTGGTACTGATGATGCCATTTTGTTAGCCCAAATTAGCATTTGTGGACACCCATCATGCTTTGCCCTGTGAGTGACAGCTGTTAAGATGCTTTCGACATGGCAGCGAGAATTGGTGTGGACGTGGCGGCGAGCTGTGGAATTCTCCGCTGCTGCTCGCTGATAGCTCTCTAAGGGCTTGGGTGTCACTCCAGTGATGGCCTGAGAGCCATTAATTTTAGCCTCTGGAGTGGTTGTCGTAACAAGATCCCACAACCCCCCTTCCTCACAGCAAGACTCCAAAATATACATTTATTTTCAGAGGGAGTCCCCCTCGTCAGGATATGATGGATGTCACTAATCAGATGGCGTGCAAGTGTATTTCCACAGGCAAGCCCCACTACATTGTTTGAGTGGCTGGTGTAAATCTCCGCAAGGGCGATTTGTTGGGGTCTTGTCTTTAGTAAGGATCTCAGAGATATGATACCCTGTACTGTTGCTGCCTGAGTGGGTCTATCTTAAGACTCCACATGGAGGTCTGGCATTCAACTAAGTCTCTATGGGTTTGGCGGCAGGCAGCAGGAAGGTTGCCTGTGGCCTACAGTGACTCCAAGAAACATGTGCCCCTCGTCTATTCTTGCCTCTGGATGGCGTAGGCTCATGCTCATATCTAGATAAACAGTCGTCTCGCTTGGCTTTGACGTCGGTGCAGAAATTACACTCGTTATTTACTTGCTGCTGACTGGGGACATTGCAATATCACAAGATACAGTATCTGTTATCAGGACAAAATGCGTGTATCTGCTTGTCGACTTATATCCATGTGTGTTTCCATGTGTGAACATGCACATGCAAGTATGAAGTACACCTACAGTCCTTGCCTCTCTAAAACACAGATCACCTCTGACAGGCTGCTTCCTCCTGCGACTGGGTGCTGGGTGCTGGGTGGGTGGGGGAATAAGGAGCACTGCTGCTCTCAGTCTCAGTGGGGGTAGATCCTGGCAGCTCCTGGGGCACGGCAGATGGCTGAGGGGCAGGATTGGGCTTCCTGGCCTGGCTGTCTTTGACCTGCAGTGGGGGTGAAGACAAAAATGAATGCTGGGAGACCGTGCACAGACTAGTTCTTCCTATTTTTCTCTCCATCTCTCAATCCTGACACGCATTGCGTGGCAAACATAGCCACTAAGTGAAAGTGGTCGACTTGTGCTGCTGCCTAAATGACTCAAATGGATCGGTATGATAATAGCTTTAATTGGAGTGTTTCACACTTTCACTCCGAGACTCTGATTTCATAAACAATGCAGAAACAATGTGACAGCACGGTTCCAGGCCAAGGCCCAATTTCCATCTCCAATCTCCTCCAGCTCTGCTGTGAGATGCAGCATTTAAAACCTTAGATGGAGGGAGAAAGAAAGAATAGAGGAGAGAGATAGAGGAGGGGGTAGGTGGCGTTGTTTAAGTGAAGAGCGCGGTGTGTCCTAGAGGATCTAATAAGCAGGTTGAAGCCTGATAAGGATAAGCTGTCCCTCTGGCTCTAGGGAGCTTTGTCTTCACTCCCCCCCCTCACTTTTCACCCTCCCCCTCCACTTTTCGAGATGTACTTTTCTGAAAACAAGGAGAGCAAAGTGTAATCAAGAGAGAGAAACTGAAGGAAAAGGTGGTCATGGTGAGAAGGCATGAGAGGACATTTGGTAAAATGCAAATTGGTGACATTAAAAACATGATACCATGGCAATCCTTCAAATTATCATATAATGTACTGCATAGGATTTGCCTAAATTGGCACAAATATATTTTTTTTTCATGACTGGGGCCTTCATCACTTGTGTTTGACTGAATGAAACAACTGCATTTATAAAGCAAACTAGGGTCACACCAGAATCAAGGGTTTGATCCCCGTCTCTGGTCAGGTTTAGGCAACAAAAGCAAAATGGTGAAGGGAAGAGGGGAAAACAAAACTGTGGCAACGGAAAAGAGTGAAGGAGGGATGAAGTGAGGAGATGAATAGAAAATAAGAAGAGGAGAGACGAGAGGAGGATGAGAGGAAGTTGAGAGGACCGAGAGCTTATAAATGGGCTGAAAGGGACCTGCTAGTTTGTCAGAGCTTTAGATCCCACCCCCTCCCCTGGGGAAAAAGGAGAGAAAGGAGAGAGGAGAGACATTGACCTTGCATTATTTATGCTTAGCGCTATTGGCCCAGGCAGACGCTGCTTCCCATTGTGTCTTCATAATGAGGAACCACTATGAAGCTGAGGAGGAGGCAACACAACACAACACAACCAGGAGGGCAGTATGTGTTGTGTGTGTGTTTGTGTGTTTTGGAGGTAAGATGTGCAGATAGGTTAGTGAACGCGGATCAGGGGCACAAGAAAACACCTTGTATGTGTTCGGCAGGTAAAACACACACACACACCAGCATTCATGTGTTTTATTCTGTATTTGTCTATTGGACCCTTTTGAAAATGAGGTGCTACACCTTTAGAGGCTATCCTTTCAGTAAAGGTAAAGATTAAGACATAAACATAAACATCTGATTCCCGTGTGATGACACAGGTCTGTATCTGTGGCCTCTGTCACACAGAGATCACACAACAGCACCGCAACGAGGTCCCATCTCTGCAACGCCTTATTTTGCTCACACTGAATAATAGAAGGGCGGAACGACGATCTACCTTCCGTGTGACATGACGGTTGATCTCATCCTCTAATCGGATGATGAGGAGCTCCCAAACGTTGTGCTGTCTCCCCAGTTTGAAGACTGTTTTGGTTGATTTTCTTCTTCTTTGAGTTAGCTGCTAAATGCTACTGGCTGCTATCCGGCCCCGTCCTGCCGTTTTACCTCGCGTTCACACAAATGTGTGTTTCCGCTGCCGTAACAGAGGTGGAACAATCCAACACCACATTACGTCTTCATTGCGTTCAAACAGAACGTCGGGGCGGAAAAAAGGCCTGCAGGCCCACACCGAAAACACTGTGAGAATGGGGCTTATGTGAGTGAACATGGTGAAGAGGTGAGCAGAGAGGGTCAGTTGTTATTTCCTGAGCTCCATGCTTGTTTTCTTACACACAGGACAACAAATCTGGCCAATTATGTATATGTTAAAGGGCCAGTTCACTCAAAGCACATGCATATTATATATGTTATGCATGATAGCCTCTCAATTAAAAGGCATAGTGTTATATGGGGTTTTATTGGTTCATATGTTTTACTACAGGCATCTCTCTGTGAGATTCATGCCTCCAGTCATACATAATGAATTTCTTTTTCGTGGTTACAACAATGAAAAGAAAATACATATTTAAAAATTCAACAGCAACAAACACACACGCCCTTTAGAAATGATGCCGGACTCTTGACATCCCACAGACGTCGCTCTAACCAGATTTAATTGTTACCACTGTCAAAAGAGATATTTTTCATGCAACACAATAAAGCAACAAAACAGTTTGTGACACAAATAATATAAATCTTAACTCACATTCTTGCAATTTCAACTGCATCTCCTGTGTTTTTTCAAAGTACTGATAAAATGCAGGGAGCGGGACCTTTCTTTCTTTCTATCTTTCTTTCTCTCTATCTTTCTTTCTTTCAAAATAGTCTTCATATCTGAAATCATTCTGTTGTGGACTTAATAATCTCACAGACTGATTTCTGAATTCCCAGAATATTAAAACAACATGTTTGGCTTTGCCAAACCACCTGAAGTAGGTGAAAAAAATCAGTGTTTTCATAATTAATGTTTGTGACTTTGACTTTTGTTCAACTCAATTAATTTATTTGTATAGCGCCAAATCACAACAAAAGTTATATCAAGGCCCTTTCCAAACAGAGCAGGTCTAGACCGACTCTTTATTCTAAAGAGACCCAACAATCCCCGATGAGCAAGCACTTGGCGACAGTGGTGAGGAAAAACTGCATATTATGGTAACACTCACAGACATTTACTGTAAAGTATGCAGGTGCGGGTTATTTGAATTTTGTCGCAGATGGGCTCCAACATGGCAAAGCTCTCGGCTCCTCCCTGTTACCTTTCACCCCTGCTGCATTATATGATTCTATATCAGTTTCAAATTTAATTACATACTACTCAACATACATGGTCCTTACCCTGTCATTTCCCCCCCGCCTGGCTCCACCCACTCATCAAAGACCCACACACCACTGAGAACTGAGAGCAACTTGCCTCCTGAAGACTGGTTTAAATAGGGGGATGTAGTCTATGTGTTGTGTGTTTGTGGGTGTGTGCAAGTGTTTCCCTCTCTCTATTTCTCTCAGTGGCTGGGATGTGGAGATTTGTATGGCATGTTAGTCACACCCAGTGTTATCAGCATCTCTGTGATGAGCATAAGCATGGCCTGAGGGGACGGGGTAGTGTCACAGATGGTACAGTGTCAGGGTCCCCGAGTGTGATTTAGAGGATGGTGAGTTCTTTACCCCTTGTCGCCCAAGTCCTGTCACCCTGCTCTGCCAAGGTGCCATCTTCCCTCACACAAGGTAAAGGCCGAGCCCGTCTCACTCATAACTAGTGACCCACGTCGCTCCTTCTTTTTCCCCCTAGCCTGCCGAATATGGCAATCGATGCTTTCCAGAATCCCTTGCCTAATCCTGTTATCCTTTTCCTTCAACAACCTGGAAGGGACAAAGGGCGGGATCCCAAAAGTCAGCAGTTAAGAGAGCCGTGCAGAGCCTGCAACTATCGCAGTGAAAGCAAGCTTAGTTGAGACACAATGGGTGTGTAATTTCAGGTTTTTGTTAAGCCAAAATCCAATCACATACATGACTGCAAGATCACAGAGGAACACAACAGGAGAAGGGGGCCTTGGAGGTATAGGTGTTTCTGCCTCACATAAACAGTCACAAATGAGACTCCATTGGTGACTAACTAACTAACCTGCAGCGAGAGATTAGCCTGACTGTGTGAGGACAGGCTGATACCTGACTCCTCCGTAACCTTGAAGTTTTTGGAGCAGATTGAATTGAAAGTGTTTTTCTGTTAACTGATATCAATTTGTAAACAAAAAGAAAACATACGAGACAACTGAAATATCAGGAAATATGTTTTCCCAGAGGTTGAGTGGCACACTCAGCACACTGCTCTTTTCCATATAATACCGTCTCTCCATCTCACTAATTAGAACTATTATCTATATTAATTCCAAATGAAAGGGCATGGTTTTACTTTCACCATATTCATCTCATAAATGCTTGCATAAGAACTTAAAATTGATCGCGTAAAGCCCATTGTCTCCTCCTGAGACTGACTCTAGTGCAACTGAAGATTTGCAGATAGCTTGCATTTTTGTTTTTGCCTCTTGCTTTTGCAGATGATAAATGAAATTAAAACATGTGTTTAATATTTGAAATGCTGAGATGAATAATTTATGACTCCACGGCAGATTAAAAGTAAAGCCAAAAAAAGAAAAAGAAAATATGAGCAAGTCACTAATCACAAGTACACAAATTTAGGACAAGCAAAAATGAATTTTTAACTCCTCGGCCTCGTTGGTCTCTCTGTTCTAGTTTGTGTGTTGGGAGCTGTTGAATTACTGGTGTGCATCCTGACCTGATTCTATGGTTTATAGCAAAAACATGAAGTCTATTGCATCTATTCAGGACATCTAATGAACGCAGTAGCTTAATAGTAATGCTAATCCATGCTTACTCATAACAGACAGGCATGATCATTACCATCTTCGTAATTATTATCCATGTAAGGCAATTAATGTTGCTCGTACCTCCATACTGATGACTTCCTTACCATGGTGCTAAGGCTGCGATTGGGAAGATTCAAAAAGTTGCTATGAGAGCTTAGCCATTTTAGATGCAAGTTTCACTGATAAAGTGTTACATCCCATAATGCCTTAAAGATTTTTTTTTTACCTTGATAACCTGCACAAATAGTTATATAGTTGTAAATGTGCATTAAAGGCACATTGATTTATGTGTAGCATAATAGCCCCTAAAGATTAAATGGAGCATTTAACTCATAAACCTGTGCCAGATTAAGGCGAACATGGTCGTGGGTAATCTGGCACAGGTTTATGAGTTAAATAAAGATTTTTTTACCCTGAAGTAAATATTCATGTAAAAAAAAAGTAAAGCTTTCAATTGTGTTTATCCACAGGAGTAAATAATTTGGAATTGGCTGGCCAAACCCCTTAAAATGTCTACCTAGTCCTGGCACTGGTTGTCTCCGAGTCAAAATAAGAAGTGAAATAAATGCAAGATAAACAACCCAACCAACCTGTTTTCACTTAGGACACATAGTTGTGGCCATTTACTCTGATTTTTCGGCAAATGGAAAAGTCTCTGAACTTGAAACTCAGTGCTTGCAGGCCTATGAGAAATAAAACACAAGAGCTTTCAGTATTTTAATGTCAGAAAGAAAATTTTCATGCAATTTTGGTTCTACAAAATGCAGACAAAATGCACTTGATCACATATTAATAGATTTCCTGAGCTAAAGGACACATGGAACCGATATTACTCTTAAATACCCTCTCCTGAGTTGTTGCTATTCATGCTGACAGATAAAATAACGAAGAGGGCTCCAGCTTTAAAAGTCACATCCTGTGTGTGGAATATCTAAAATGAAAAATGTGATGATGATGTACATTCAGAAAGGATAAATGCCAGACACAGACTTAATACGAAAGGAAATAGGAATAGCTTTACTTTGAAGGGGTAACGGGTAATGTGTGCCAGTAAAATGATGGTGATTGCTGCACCGTATAGAGAATACGTTTGTCCACCAACCATAGAAGGGAGAAATCTCTCATCATCGGGCCAACACTCATATGAGCTCTTGATCTGCTGTAGATGGGACATGGAGGCAGCTCGCAATGAAGGGATTGCGTGTTGTGTAATTGTAAATGATTACTGTCTTAACACCACCAGACGCGCTCTCTCTCTCTTCCTTTCTCTCAGCATCAGCACCTGGTTGAAATTCTTTTACAGTATCTGAAGCCAAGAAAGAGCCTAATTCCACCAAATGGTGAGCAAAGGAAAAAAGCTGCCCTCTATGGATATATCCATCCAGAGAAATGAAATATTAAACATGTTCATTATACCCTCAATTTGCACTTATTTCTCATTGCACATGGCCATTTCCCATTTTCCCCGCTCTCTTATTGGCACGGCGCTCAGGGCCTTGAGAGAAATCTCTCTTTTATTATTTAAATCCATGCATGGGGGCTGAGCCAGGCGAATCATCTCACGTCTGCTAGCCCACTCCCTAATTCTGATTGGCAGCTTGATACACACTCAACGGATGGAGAGGGCGATAATGCCTGTGACAAAGAAAAAATATCTCCTCCCCATTATGTTTTTATTGGTAATGGGGAATATGGAGTTCACACACAATAAAAGTAGCCGTAATAATTGGAAGTGGCAATGGGCTGTGTCCATGACTCTGTAGGGCTGTCAGCACAGCGATGTAAATTTCTTTGACATGTTTTTGTCTGGCTAAAACTTTAATGTCGTGGGTGTGACCAATCGGATGCAAATGTTGTTTTCATTCCTTGCCGATGAGATGACCTCTGTCATTTCCCTGGGGAAATCAAGCTTTTAAAAGTATGTGATAGCTGTAACTCCACACACACGCACACACTAACTCACGTTGCAGCTTGAGCAAAGTGCTCACACACAAACTGACATACAAACAAATCACATCCACAGATGCAAAAGGTCACACGTGCAGACACACATGCACTTAAATATACGTGTTCAGCGAGAGCGTGTACTACACATACGCACATGAGACGATATGCAGATATAGAGTTACTTTTCACACTTTAAGCATCAACAGTCTCGTGTCCTTGCCAGCCACCTAACCAGCTCATTGATGCTTGGCTAACACATTCAACATGTGACGGTACTGTATGCCTCCCTGTCCTCAAATGGACACTTGATTAGATTGAAAGCACCCTTTCATGGCAAGAAGAATGATTTTGCACACGGAAGGTGGACACAGCAGTTTCTCTGTCAGCCTGTCACAACCTCTGACAGGATAAAGAGGCCACAGCTCTCCATATAACCATCCAGGCTCTGCTGCTTACAGGCATCTGCACCCAGAACACAGACACACACAACAGTTTTCTGTGTACATATTATGCATGTGTGCATGTGTGCATGTCTATGTGAGTGTGTCTTGTGGATAATGCTGCATGCGAAGGCCAGCTTTAATATTAGTCTGGAATAACGGGCTCTTTTGTACATTGTGAGGCAGCCAGCATCTGAGACCAATAAAATAGTGGCCCTTGGGTCACTGCTCGAAGGATGAAGGAAGAAGATATAATCATACACAGAGGACACAACACCTTTTTTGTGCTTTCTCCGCATATTTGGGTGCGGAGAGTGTGGGTCCTTCATAAGTTTAATATTTTCACAGTGTGACCTTTTGTCACTAATAGAGTGCCTCCCCAATAAGCGTATATTGTATCTTTAGGGGGTGCAGCCATATTAGTGCAGCAATTGGCTGAAGGAGGAGGAAGACTAGCCTCACGGAAGACACATGGTGTTAAGGCGGATACAGACAGGAAACACGTGTGTGCGCTTATGAGCGAGGATGTGCGCCTGTCTGTGCGTGATGGTGTGTGAGATTGCGCATGTGTTAGAGAGATTGCATGTGTGTGTGTATATGACTTTTTTTTTTTTGCAATATATCTCATAATGACATTTGGAATGTCTCTGGAAAATGGAGCCTAAGCCAAGGAGGTTGACAGTCAGAAACCACAAGCTGGAGTTAAGCCTCAGCATTGCAGTGAACCATATGCTAAATCCATGTCATGCCCAACTCCAGATCCAGCAGCAGCAATTGACTAAAGCCTTAAGATAAACATTGCAGGGAAAACAATTTGAGGTTTGTTTTGGACAATTTGTTTGATAAGCAGCATTACATTCCACGTTTTTTTCTTTTTCCCCCTCTCTGTATATGAGCCATGTTTTCTTAGTGGCAGTGATGACTCATTATCTTCTATTAGGCCCATGTGCAGATGTGCTACGACTGACGCTTTGCAGGTTGCAAGATCTTTCATGGCCCATCCAGTGATGTAATGGATTCATAACTGCCTCCACCCCTCAGTCTCAGTGGCAGCGTGATTGGTCAGGAGGGACTGCAGCCTGTGCCACTATAGCACCTGTTGTTAGTGACTCCAGCAGTTTGAGACAAGCACTTTATCCCCTGTCTCCCCAACAATCATTACAGCCAGCTTGCTGGGTTATTATAGCGCAGCCTTAGCACATTTACACCGACAGCCAGATATCCTTGTGGGTGTTGTCTTCATCTTTTTCTTGATGTTATTTTCTTCAACCTATTTCATCCCCTAGGTTGCAGAGATAACTTGTCTTTATTTAGGGCAGGTAATAATTAGAGCAGACAGGTTGTTTGATTTCCACCTTGATAACACCTTCAGAATGTTGTCAGAGAGTGTAAACACAAACCCGCACTTCGTTTGGCTCCTTTCATTTGAATTATTTGTTCTTGTCTCTTTTTGAAAAAAACAGGTTGTTGTGGTGTTTGTATGTGTGTGTGTGTCTGTTCCTCTGTGGTTGTGTGTTTTTTTCCACATGTAGGTGTGTGTCTTTGCGTGTTGCATGGAGGTTGGGTTTTTTGATCTTGGTGGGGTGATGTGAGTTGCCCTGGGCTGTGAGGCTCATTAGGTATGTACTCCTATGAATGTGAAAGTATTTGTTAAACCACACGACAAGAATACCTCTCTGCTGCAACAGATGTGCTGTAATTAGAGAGGGCTTAAGTTGTCTTAGAGCTGTGTGGAAAGTCATCACCAGCTGACAAGTTTACAACCGTGCCCTACCCCTCCCTCCCTCCCACACACACACACACACACACACACACACACACACACACACACACTACGTGCAAAAATAATCAAGCATGAAAAAGTCACACAGACGAGCTGACAAAGGAATGAAGGAATAACAAAGAGCACCTCATACACACAAAATAATACACTAAAAGGTACATTAAGTGAGTACACTTAGGCAGAAATCTATTTTCTTGGACAAAATTAAACAAATAGAGATAAAACAATTGTATTTACTATTTCAATTTCTATATTATTTTCAAATTCAATACATAATCACTGATGTTGTTTATGTACTGACTGGCAGAAGTGATATGTTCACCCAGTGATCAGGTCTTTGGCTCTAGAGATAAAGAGGCAAACTGATTAGAGACATTATCCATTCTGCAGTGAATCAGGAGGATAATGGCCTATCTGTCAGCATGGGGCCTCCATAAAGCCATTAACACCCTTTGTTGTTCCCCTCCTGTTGTCCCAACGTGCTGGGCAGTTCAAAAAGGCAAGCGAGGCAATCTGTTAGCTTCACTTAAGACCATTTTACACTGAGATCGAGCATCAGCGCCACAACAAAGACCCTTCTCTACGAAGCCTTTGTTTGTTTACACTGAGGAGAAAAAAACCAGCAGAACAACCTCAGTCCAGTGTGTGATTTTAAATAGTGAGCCGGTGGTCCGTGAGCAAAAGTGACATGACGTATAAGACAGCATCATCTAGTGTGATGTTTTACATATGTGTCGAGCAGCGCAATACATGGCAAAAAAATGATCCTTCACCTTCTCTGTTACATGGCGCCTGATTTTGTCCTCTGCTTGGAGGGTAGGGAGCCTCTGGACATGGCTCCGTCCCCCCAATATGATGACAATTTCAGTTGATTTTCTTCTTCTTTAAGTTAGCTAACTAGCTGCTGCTTGCTGCTTTTTTAGTCTTCCGTTTGTGGGCCACAAACTAAACGTCACACTCCTGCCTTTTCGTCTCGTGTTCATACAGATGTCCGATTCGGCGCTGTTACTGTACCTCCGCTGCCAGGCGGAACAAAACAGATGCCCGTTCTGCGGGTCGGAATAAAGGTGCACCAGTCCCACTTTGAACGGGCTGTCTAAATGGGGCTTTACACTCCTATTCCTCCTGTTCCATGCATGTGTGCACACCACACACTGACAAGCACACACGTGGCTATGTAGACACCTAAATAATTTGTTCAGACCTCTTGTATTTAGCACAGGTTCCAATGTATTTGGAATGGGTTGCAGGTAATACTTGGCTTAAATGCACCTGAAATGACCATCTGTGACTCTATGCCACTTGCTAATCCTGCCAAATAGCTAGAAGAGGTATGCAAAATATTCAAAACATGTTATCTTTTTTTGGACAAATTTAATTGCTTTTTGTGTAACGTGCTACATGCATGAAAGTTAATAAGGCTTGCTATCAGTTTGATCAAGCATGCATTTGTACTCCTCCTACACTGCCTAGGGTATGTGGATACAATACACATGACCCCCTTTAAATGAGATCCCAACGCATCCTCAGTGCATTCACACCTGGTTTTACAGTATAAACCTTTTGTGATATGATAACTTATAATTTATCTTACTCGGTGGAGGTTGAATTATCACTGCGGCTCTGTACATCTGTGTCAAAAGGCCATTAGGCAAAGTTTCCATTTCATTTTCAAATTTCCATTCCTGTAAATAATGGATCTCTGGCTTTCATGCAATAATCATGTATTATTTCTCCCAGATTGCATTGGAGTTTACAGCATGCCATTGCATGACATTCACATAATAGAATACTTTTCATATTTCAGTGTAAATTTACAGCTAAGTTGTACAGTGTGTGGACCTCAGATTCCTGGATTGTTGCAGAAAGCAGATGTAGCTGTTGGAACAGTTCAAAGCTATAAAAAATTGGATAAACTCCTCCCATTTTAGCATCTGAAAGGATCTTTTAACACTTAACACTATGTTTTGGCCTGTAGATGGATGAAGACACATTCACACTGAACCACATACACACACACACATCTGACAGTACAAGTCTTTATTGTCCTTTGACGTTTTCGAGCTGTCAAATTAGCATTGATAAAGAGTCAGCATCAAACATCTCTGGGATCCAGCCAGGAACCGGAGCTGTGGACAATCTATCTTCATCTTTCTCTCTACCTCTATCCCTTCACCAGCATTGTTCCTCCTGCTCCTCCGTTGGCAGGAACCCCCATTGGTCGCTCTTTTTTTTTATCCTGTTTGCTCTCGTACCTCCCTATTTTTCTCCCTCTCCCGTCTGTGTTGCCTTTGGCAAATTGGCAAATTGTGTTTTACTAACGTGGGTACATGTGTTAAGTGGGGATCAATTGTTTGTTTAACAGGATGCCTCTATTAGATTGGGAGAGTGTAATTAGTGGTGAGGCCTTTTCTTCATACAGGCAGAATCAGTGAGAGGGAGGGAGGAGTGTAGACTGTCCAATCAATGCCAAATCTCAAGGAAGGATCAGTTGCAGTTTGGTGTAGGGAAATTAAATTTATGATAAATCTCATTGGAGGGGTGGAGGCTCAGCATTCAGTGAAGTTGTCCTCAGTGTCCTACTGTGCATTGTTGGTTGCTAGCCTAAAGCCAAAATCAAGTATCCATAATGAACCTGCTCAGAGCACAGATAAAACCGCCATAATATCTGATTATTCCCACTGCCGTTTTACTGGTTTGCTTTGTTCAGATCAAAAGCGCTCGTACCTACTGTGGGTTTAGAGTTCCTACACTTGCCAACAAGGCAGATGCACCAGCCGTGCCAAGAAATTGCTGACAACAGAGAAACAAGCAAATTCTGCCCATACCCCTCTTTCTGTTTTCCTCTACACAACAATCCCACACACATACAGAAACATTTACATGAAGGATTCGTGAAGGAACATCACTCTTTTGCCATTTTGATAATTAAACATTCCATGTAACAAGAGGAGCTGTACATTATATGGGGCACTTGTCAGTTCTTATAACAAAACGTTTATGACTACGATAATAAAGTATTTTCTGATGTATGTGACATACAGTATGTTGTGTTTAGAAGTCAACAATAAATGCACAGCTGAGCTGATGAGGCTTAAAGTAGGCACAACCATATTTTGAGATCGTTCTAACAGTGTTGGGGAAATATCCAGACTTGGTTGGACTTGCACATTTCCATACTATAAGGGTGGATTATTGGCAGATGTCTGCACTTAGGGTGTGTTCACACTTGTCAGATTTGATTCAATTAAAATAAACTCAGGTGGGATTGCTCTGCTCTCTTCTGTTCGTTTGAACAAGTGTGAACACCGCCACCCAAACCTTGGTGCACACCAAACAAACAAACTCTGATGCGGTTTGACTGAAACATGAGCGCAGCACGGACCAAATTCCCAAAACAGGATGTGAATCGACATCTCCTTGTAGCCCACCTCCGTTTTGTGTGTGCAACGGAGGAATTCTTGCCACAGTTTTGACTCCTATATACATTTTATAAGCCTGTTGTGAGTTCTCAGCATGCAGGTGAAAAAATACCACTATATAGACACACAAAGCCAACAAGTGCATTTAGCCAGCCGCAAAAATGTCACAAAAGCTGTCCAATCAAGTTGTGACCTTATCCATATGCCTTTTGATTTGCATCTTTTGGTTCAATGTTAAAAATACCAGTGTAAACGCTGTGAGCCACGATTTAAAACGTTTTTCTGCAAAATTTCTACTTTGGTCCGCACCAAGAGAACCGAACTACAAGTGTAAACCCAGCCCCAGAATGCCTCT
Organism: Chaunax sp. Z400; assembly: GCA_037577475.1. Taxonomy (NCBI): domain Eukaryota; kingdom Metazoa; phylum Chordata; class Actinopteri; order Lophiiformes; family Chaunacidae; genus Chaunax; species Chaunax sp. Z400. Next base: position 29,688,820 of record CM075184.1, on the reverse strand, counting down.
CTGGTTCACTTTGGTCTAGCATAGGTGTATGTGATCTAAAAGGGTCTGCATGCTTGTTGTCGGCACAAAATAAATACACTAATATGGATATTCTGGGGTGAAGCAGTAAATGGTTTATCTTTACAAGCTTGTGTATACACATAGTACATCGGGCTTGTGAATGCATGCATGTGTATGTGTCCAATTGCCTCAGGACAGACTGTGGCCTATTGGCAGCTGCTTGACAGTATGTCAGTATCCCCATAGCATGGATGTTAACAGGGAGACTTATGGATATTTTGGACATCTGATCCTCAGAGATACTCAGTGCTTGGCAGATGAATTCTACTAGTGAATCACTGTGTATACACAGGATCTCATTTTATGGTTACCTAAACTGGCCAGTTCATTTTCATGCTGCCTGCCACTGCATATAATCCATTTTTAAAACTGACACTGGGCTATATATTGTGTTTTTTGCTGTATGTGAAAGTCATAAATGTTTGCTTTTCTTTCAGGGAATTGCAATAGAGGTTGAAAAGGCAGCATTGCAAATTCGAGGTGGGTGAATCCCCGAGGTAATAAATTACACACATATTCCATTCTCTCTCTCAAAAGAAGAGGTTTTAAAGAGCAAGTCATACGGGTTAATTGGTTACTCCAAACAAAATCGTATTTGTCATGTTCTCATACTGCCGTCAAACATGTTGCTGCAGGCAAATACAAGTATAGTCACTGCAACTACAGTTGTTTTCATTAAATGGCACCCATGACAGATCAAAGAGCTTGTGAGTCACAGTGGAAACAGGTTCAACAAAAAAAGTCCCCTTAAAAACAAGAGGTTAAATAGATATCCTAAAATTAGCATGACTTTGTGAAATAAAGCAAGCAAGCATGCAAAACATATCCTATGAGATTGTTCGCTGGTTGCCGGCAACGGTGTATTTGGAGCAGTGATTTAGTCAAAACCTTTTGGAAATGGAGGGAGGGACAAATGAATGTTTTTTTTTGGGGGGGGGGGCATTTTTGTTGTTGCTGTTCAAAAACCCATCATTTTGCATGTGAATTCATACAAAGCAAAGTGCTCACTTGCCCACAGTAGGTCATAGTTTAACTTTAGAATGATCATTGAAAATGCGTCTGACTATTAATCACAAAAACATGTCTGCTGTTAAAGTGTTTCAAACCTGAACAATTTCTCCACTCATCCATTAAATGTTTCATCCCGTACCTTGGACCAGCAGTCAGCTCAACTTTCTGATTGCTTGCATACCTTCTCCAGTATGGTTGTGGAACCTAACTGGATACTAGCGGCTCATTGGATACTTCAGCTGGAGTGTTGCTATGTGCATCCTATGCTAACTGGCAGCTGCAGTGTGGCAGCAGACATGGTACTGAGTGACTGACAGTCTCAGAAGCTGCATGCCATCTGATCCCATCAATACCAGCCTGGAAATAGCAGCCATTGTTGTCACCCCCAATTTCACACACCAGCTAAACGGCTCCCACTCAGCCAACTTGCCTCTGACACCAACCAGGTAACAGACTGCTGGTTATGTTCACGTAGGAGTAGAGATGGTGCATGGATGATTTGCATGTATCATACGAAACGAGCAGTTGATATCATTTGCATTTTGCTAATTTAAATCTCAAAGACTTAACACTGACATGAGAAATATAAGTTGACAGAGATAAACGCAGATAAGAATGAACATGCGCTAACACCGACACACTCAGGCTCTCCTTTTAAATTTGAATACAGTACAGTCCAGTGAATAATAATGCAAAACCGTAATAATGCTCATAAATGAATGAGAATTTGTGAATAAATAGCTTCCACTATTTATTCGAAATAGAACCATAGGCAAAGGTAGGTGGGTGGGTGGAGGGGGGCATTTCCATAGGAAGCACCAAGCTAGTTTTACTTTCATCCCATTACCAATCTAAACAGCCCAGCCATTCTCCAACGAAGCAATAAGTGGCAGAGTGACATTCGAGTGGGGCCACCCCTTCTCATCTATTGTCGCGGCTTTTGAAGTTCCTTTTCAGGTCATTAAGCTCCATTTCCCATTCACAGAGAGCTTGTGTGGCGGCCGTTTGAGCGCAACAATGGGCCCTAATGACTTAACGCTTCTGTTTTCATTCTCCACCTCTCACTCACCCCACCTACACCCCACGTCTTTACCCACTTCTCCACGCACCCCCCACAATCATCCTGTCCACCTCTTTAATGCTGGCTTGCACCCCTGGTTTGCCTGCTTACGTTTTTTTATGGGGCATTGTAATGAGCTGCAGCTGTGGGGTAAAATGTGGGTGTAATGTTAACCCGAGCAGAGGAGGGTGACCCAGTGGAGCAGAGGTCAATGCATTGTGTTAGTGCCAGGCCTAGGGTCTATTAGAGGCTGTAAAGGTTATTTTGTGAAGCAACAGCATGCTGCAGCAAAAACCTCACCCACCCACCCCACCGCCCCTTCACACACACACACACACACACACACACACACACACACACACACACACACACACACACACACACACACACACACACACACGCACGCACGCACACACACACACACACACTTGAAATGTAGTGAGAGCTTTTTAATGGGCTAATCTCTGTTTTGTCATGAAGTGGTAGTTTAATTGGCGAAGAATCCACAACTGGTTTGTGTAAGGCCAGACTCACGCTACAGTCCTAACAGATTGGGAAATTGCGTTTCATCACACACATTAAGAGAAAATCCACAGATTAGCTTCTCGTTAATTTTGAACATGCACACACCACAAGATTTAAAAAAATAACGGGGCACCACACACTACAGGATTTCATTTAGATTCTCGTGCCCGAGGAAGCAGTGACTGCAGCGCCTCATGTGATATCTCGAAGGGCAGCTGTGTAACGTAAACAGAAGAAGTGTGTAAGAGGAAATGGTAGAAAATATGTGGTCCACATGGGCTGTCTATCCTTCAGCGAGAAATAGAGGCGAGATTCAGTTTCTGTCATCAGTAGTATGCTAACTAATGTTAGCCTGAAAGGATAACATGTGTACTGTTGCTTGGCAGGACTGTCAGCTGCTCCGGTATGTCTTCCTCATTGGCCAATGTGATCTCGCTCAGAAAGTACTGACTTTTTTTTAAAAGTGCGGCTCAGACTGTCTGAGAGCAGATAGGGAGAGGAGGTGTAAGACTGGATCTGTAAACGCCAGATATTCTCAGCCGAACATCAGGATCAATCTAATTCCCCCTGTTCCACTGCATAGTACCATCTCGGATCGACTCGCCTCGCTTTTTTTGTGTTTCCACTGGGTAAAAAGTACCTGGTACTACTTTTGTAGTACCTGCTCAGGCACTAAAAGATCACGTGAAACGTTACAGACCACTGTTAGGTCAATGCCCGGCACACACTGAGTACATGCACAGTACAAATCAATGGCCGCCACACTCAAACAGTGAAGCTACTTTAGCGACCGTGACTTTTATTTATTGCAGCTGCTATATTGAGGAGGCACAGACGTTCCTGTATTAAACAGCTGATGATAGGATCACGAGAGGTGGACGAGAGGTGTGTGTCGCATTAAAGACTACGCCACGGCAGTTTCGCACGGCCCCAATCTACCCAGAGGTATACCATCGTCAATGGAATACGACCGGCAGAAAACCAAACTGAGTTGAGTCGAGTTGAGTAAAGCTGGCACTACACAGTGGAAAAGTGCCAAAAGTTCCTGACTAGTTTTCTCCCCTGGTTGTCAGGAGGGCTGAATTGGGGGTAAAATTGGCCCAATTCTCCTGTAGTGTGAGTCCGGCTTAATACAGTTCATAAACTGTGGCGGAATGGAGTGCCTGAGGCATTAGTAGTAGCTGGGGCAGTTAAATACCCATCCCTATTGGCTGTGGTATCTTGACATGGTTGAAAGCAAACAATGATATTTTGAAAAAGCTGCTTTTGAACAAGAATGTTAACAATTCCTACATGTGAAATCAAACAAAAGAGTAAAACACACACAGAGGGGCATAATATATCAAACAACAGTGAGTAACACATTTACTCATGACCTCAAATAGGTGTGCCACAGCGGCCTTTCTCCAACAGAGCCGGTCAGGGCACTGACAGTTTATCCCTCTCACTGCGAGTGGCAGGCAAAGCAGAAACCTGAGCTGAAAAAACAAAAGGCACAAAGCCAATCTGCAAAATCAAACTGACCCCTGTCACTCTCTCTCTTTCTGTGGAACTGGCGTAATCTTAATTGAATCAGCCTTATAGAAAGATGTTGACACTGAGAGATTGCACAAACCTGGGAGGCCATGGCAGGCCAGGGGATGTGTTGGGATAGCCTGCCTACCCTGCTATAACAAGAGCAACACCGTACGATGTAACCAGATGAACACACTTAAAGTAATGTAGATGTTTTCTCAGCCTCCTAATACTGCATCTTTCCTTCCATGTCACGTCAGAACTTTAAAATTGTCCATCTTGGTTTGTTGGTGACCATAATCAAAAGGACCCGGTGTCGTTTCACATGAAGAGCCAACTCAGGAATACGGTTTGGGTTTAATGACATGTTTGTTTTCATGAGAAGCATTGATTTGCGGACTCATCCCCACGAGACCCATCCATCATGATGCTCTCCATTGTGTCTTTTATGGGACCCCATTGTAACATCTCTACCCTTTAAGAGTCCCTAATAATGACTGCTATCTTAAGGACTTTAACAGCAAGGTTGATGTGATGTTTGTTGATGTCTCACAGTTTAGCTGTCCAACCAACAACTCCATTATACATTCACTTTTTGCATTGCACCCCGGTGAGCAGCTCTTACCAGCAAAAGAGCTCTAAAAAGCCACCTTACAGTATAAAGAAAAAGCACAAAAAAGCAGACACAGTTATCAGTTAGCTGATGAACACAGTGGAGCATTTAGCAGCTAAAAGATGAGATATTTCCCTTGGTAGAGACCCACATTTAGATAATATGCATATTGGACTTCATCAGGTGGACACAAACATGACAGATGAATTGTGTTTCTACTCTGTTTTAACTGATACATGCATAAAAAGCAACTGCTATTTTGCCATACCCACTTAAAAAGTGATGTTCACAACTTGATTCTGTCACAATTCTGTCTTCTTTTATAGTGTATATTCTGTATATTGTATATTTCTCTGTAGCTAAACTAACCGTTGTACATTCTTTTTTGTGTTGAACAATTAATAAAGACTTTAGCTCGAAACACTTTCACATATCTACATCATAATTCTGTGGTAAAAACATTGGATCAGGTACCAGTCTGATCACATCTGTGTCCAGCAATGCAAGGTCTCTCGAATTTAAAATAATGAAATGGGGTAGCAGACATGCCAAAAAAATACCAGCAACAAGGTTATCCATGCAAGTTGAAATGTCTAAGGTACAATGAGAAGTGACAGAGTTAGGAAACACCCTAGTCCTGCCTTGACCAAATCTGCATATGAATGGCAGGCTGCTCCATGCAGGTGGCATGCGATAAGAACCCTAATCTAGGTGAAAGACCCCAGTGCAGTCCTCTCTTATTAGCTATGATGAAGCAGCGGTGCAGGTGGAATGCTAATACCAAAATCCATCCCTCCATTTACAGCCTGGTTTCCAATTCTGACTCCCAGTTTTGCTGTAAGCAAACCATAGGCCAGGGCACGTTTTCTGGCTGGATCACATCAGAAAGTGAGATGGCCATCTTGGGTTCTGCTGCAGGAAGAAAGGCTAGTGGATGTAAGGCCAGTGTAGCATGTGCTATTATTTGATTAGGCCTGTCTCCGTCACCATGTAAAGCCTATGTCCTGATTCTGCCTTGGGGCAAGTCATGCATTATTCATATGCATTATTCATATCATTATTGATAATGCTTTACTCATTGGTGATTATTCATTAATTAATTATTGCATTCCCTGCATCACTGACTTGGTGGTTATTCCAGAGCCTGAAGAGGAAAGAGGAAACAGTGGGGTGGGATTTTGGACAAAGCTGTAGTGGAATAGAAGGAGTGATACTAAAAGAAAGGGAGAGGAAAAGACCTCCACACACACACACTCACCAAAAAGTGGAGATGCAAATGTTTGCCAAAACTGTTTTGAGGGATTGTGGTCCCAGTGCTGCAGAGATAGGAGCTGAGTAGGAGTACATCCTTAGAGCTGAGCCATAGCGTAGGACGCTAACAGGGCAGAGGCATACCCTGGAGCACATCTGATGCCAGGCAGGGTGTCAGATAGCAAGGCTTGCTCTGGCACTCTATCCTCCTGTCTTCCCCTTTCTTACCTCCACCCTCACTTCCACTGCACTGACACACACACACACACACACAAAACTCTGTGCATCTGCCCTAAATCTCTACCATTGTTTTGATAAATCAAATTCAAGAACATGCAGGGCAGGTTAATGCACTAGAGCTAACCTAAAAAAAGAATCCTGCATGTGTATATAGTCTTAAGTTATATAGGGGTTTGGAAACAATGTGTGTTGTCCATACATTCATAACATTTACACACTATACAATAATGTAATGATGTTTTACTTCTTAGGGGAGATACCGGCGCTGTCAGACTTTACAGTGAACACTGTGCTCAGTCGAGCCCACATACCAAAATGGACAATGCCCTCACTCATGTACAATGTGTGTGTATATACAGTATATATATATCATACTGTGAAATATAATACCGTCTATGTGCAATAATATGAACTTAAATTTCTACTGTTCACTGTACAACGGTTGGTCTGTTTACAGTCATTTATCCGACGTTTCTTTTTTATTTCCTATTGTTTTATCTTGCTCTTTTATTACAGATGTTTGATTTTTTTTTTTGCTATGGTGCTATCCCCTTTGGCACTGTAAAATTTCCCCACTGTGGGGTTAATAAAGGATTGTCTTATTATATCTTATCTTAGTCCCTACAGCACTGGCACAGTATTTCTTTGAACGGTGGAGATATAATTTTGACTGTTTCCCAATATGCTTCTAATGAAAGCAGGAACTGGATACTTTTGCTGCGCATGAAACATGAACATTTAAGTATTTTTGACTAAATAAAACTGTGCCCTTTGGATCAATGACTGAAGTCTTTACTAATTACTGAACAGTAAGAGTAATTAGTTGCATTAGTATGCAGCCTCAAATACCTCTGTTCTCAAGACTTTGAAGGTCACAAACCTTTTAGCACACAAACCTCTGGTGATTTTGAATGTAGGCCTATCTGTGCTTAGCTCGCCAAAAGACACAATATGCCAGTTAAACAACTTTACCCAAACTGCAGGGTGTAATTCTACTCCTTTGTCAGAGCCGGGCCATCTGCCTCTTCCCACCTCCAGTCCCAGTGCCAAGTAATGCCTTTCTGTGTGTATATGACTGAGGTGTACTTGAACAACACACTTAAGCCTCGATTGCTGGAACAGGACTTTCCAATGATAGCAATTGCATTCAACAAATATAGGTGGCTCTCACTTTCCATTTCATGGTATCTTTTCCATTTGGCAGGCCAAACACAGACAGGCTTCAAGGAAACCACAGCCTAATTTGTTTTTACATACCAACAGTTGATGGTGTTAGAGAACAGGATGTGTACAAGTGTAGGTAAGCCTTATTACTGGCTAAGTCAACAAGCCGATTGTCTGAGCATTGTGGAAAAGGTAACAATACAGACAGAGAGACAGAAAATCGCCAATATTCCGGCGTCACTCTCAGATTGCCAGGGTATTCCTTGAGTTTGATCCTTATTCAATGAATTGTAAATCTAGCGTATTTCCAAAGCAGGACTGTAATTGTTGGTGTAGCACATGAAAGATGCTGACCTCTAAGTCAACTATTTAGTGAATCAACATTATCATTCCAAGCTCCTTTGCCCCTGCTGAAACATTAGCCCCTCTCAGGACTGAGGCTTTCTGGGATGTTTCCAGTCCAGCCGCCAGTGGGGCTCGTCCAGGGATTGCTGGAGCCAACACAGCGATCCAGTTACCTTTCTGTGTGTTGCATTACAAAAAGAGCACATTTGGATCCGCTAATAAGCTGTAATGCTATTGCCATCGATAAAATGTGTGAAACATCATTCTTGAGAGATATTCCTCAAGTCATTTAGCCTGGTAATTGACTTTTAAAGCAGTCTGGGCTGGGGAGTGATACTACAAACGAGAAGGATATCTATCAATTCTTTGTGTGTGTTGATATGATGGATCAAGAGACAACGTTGATGGGTGGTCGAGACAGGCATCTTCCGGCTCCCTAAAAATAGGACCATCTTCACTCATTCAGTCTTTCTCCCTACGTGTTAGTTTAGAACAGATAATGCAGAAAGCTTCTCTCCTGAGCTGAGGAGGCAGCATATTGATTTTGTCTTAGATGAGGTCTCTGAAACCTCATTTACTCCTGTTGTCATCATGGTGGAACATCAGTGTCTGACAAGCTGCACTCCCCCCCCCAATATCTATCCCAGCAGCCATCTTGGAAACTGTTGAGGGATGCTAATGTGTGTGAGCATTAGTGCTGTCCTCTTCCAGTAACATTGTTGACAGAGGGCCTTGCATGACAAGATGTATGAGGTCAGATAGTGTTGCTGCTGACTAACTATTGTGCTGTCTAAATAAAGCCCTGTGTTTAACTACTGATCTTCTCTTATTAGGTTACAGTGCAAACATAGAGGAACGTCCCAGGTGGACCTGTCATCTTGGCATGTGGGTCACAGTGAAACATGGCACTCCTATGCCCAGAGCTCTTTGGCTGTTTGATGAACCATCGATGACGCTGTCCAAGTTTCCTAACTAGATAATCTTCAGTGATGGATCCATTGAAAATACTATTCAATGACTGGGCCATGAAACGAGAGCTATCAATTAAATCTAATTTGCCCAGGGACATGTGCAAATCAAGAATGGGCAAGTCACGAAGCTTGTGAAAGGATACATGATTTTTGGTTATAATGTAAGAGAGTGTACATAATCAAATCAGACATGATACATTGTGTGAATAGGCTCTAACCTGACTCGCAGCACAGCCTGCTTTCAGCAGAAAACAAAGCCTGATTGACAGCATGCAGAGCAAACTGGCCTTATTTCTCTGACTTGCACTTGGTGCACCTAACAGCGCAAGGCCCTCCTGAAAGAAACTCACACAATTACACTTCTCTCAGCCAGAGGGCAGAAATTTCTATGTATGTATAGATGGCAGTTGGGATTCTTTTTCATTAAAGAGGGGGAAATTATGCACAAAGACGTGATTCTACATAATTAAACTAATTAAAGAACATCATTAATAAATTATCAGTGAAGCCAGCTGTTTACAGTGTGTGGTGGGGCCTGAGGATGTGAGGAGATGGGAGGAAGACAGACAGTGTGTTTTTTAATATGTGCTTTTAAGGGTTCCCTGTGGTGGTGGTCTTCTCCAGGGACAGCCCCCCCCCCCCCCTTGAAACAGTCCCTTTGGAGAAAACAACAACAAAATCAACAACATCCTCAGAAACCAAAATACTTATTGTGTAGCACAGAAAGAAAAAACAGTTCAGAAAAAGAATAGCAATTTCCTCCTTTGAGTCTATGATATTTAAGTGCAACATTACTACAAGTCATTATAATAAAACAAGTACAATTATTTTTATTTGAGTCCTTATGAACCTGGTGGCCTTTTAGGCAGGTCTGTCTGGACATGAGTGTATCCAAAAAGATAACTCAGACGTCGCATGACTCTTTAAACAGTATTTTTGTGCAAACACATTTTGTCATGTCACTTAAAATTGGCCTTTTTCTAAGCCAATAAAAGACAGATGAGTCTGGGAATATTCAACATGCTGATAAAGGAGCAATTGACACAGAGAAACGGAGCCAAATTAATAATGCATTTGTGTCTGACTGTCTGGCCCCAAGGACAGGGCTGTTGAAAAATGGAGGTCATATGTCCTCTTCAAGTGGTCAGTGATCCCTCTGTGACACCCACTCAGTGTTCAGCATCCGGCTCCCTGAACTGTGAAATGGCTCACTTGTGCATCCAATGCAAGTGCAACCATTGACTGTATTTAAGACTTAAATAACTTGTGTGTGTTTACATGTGCTTGTATGCGGCTGTGTGGTTTGTATGCATTTGTATACTAAATATCTGTGGGCACCTTTGTTTAAGGCACACATCTAAGCATCCTCACATACACACCCACCTTTAAAGAGTGTGTAACAGTGTGTCTGTGTGTGCCTATGTGACGGATGGTCGTGGAGGTGACCTCTCTTAAGAGCAGTCACTGGCAAGGGCCTGCCTGTGACCCTGGGCCACTTAAGCACATTAATCACAACCCTTTCCTTCTTGCTTTTATCAGCCCTGCTGAAAGCTACTGTCCAGCCTCCATCCCAACCCCACCTTCATCACCTTTCTGCTTTAACCATTCATATGGCTCTCATCAACTTTAGACCACAGGTATTACTCCATCACTACACATTTATCAGGGGGGCTGCTCTTATCAGCCAGCAGGGCCTGAATATGGAAATGGGATCCCTGCCACTGATAAGGGTGGGCTGGATTATCCCTGGCTCTCCTTCATCAGATAGACACTGAGGAATGGTAACAGGCCGGAACATTCCACCATTGTTTTGGAGGCAGTGCTGATTGAGGAAGAGCTAAGAGCGAAGCATGCTGTAGAGATGTGTGTTAGTGGGCATGCGTGTATCCATGTATGTTCATTAGTAGGGTAATGTCCCTGGAATAGCATCGATATGAGTGCAAGTGATCACATGGATCTCTCTCCCCTGATCACTTATCTGTTTGTGCACGCACACCTGGTTTACATATGCACACACACACACACACACACACACACACACACAAAAAAAACAGGCATACACACCGTACCCCTGAACTCAGACTGAGTCGAACAGGCGGGCACTAAAACAATCCAAGCTCATAGCTCATGGAAAACTTAACAGCTTTGACACATCGACACATACTCACACACATACTCAAAACATACATAAACACACACACAAAAAAAAAAATTCAGGCAGGTCTTACATGTGCATGCACATACACAATCACACAGAAACACACACAAATGATGATAAGCATACACACACAGGTCTACACACAAAACACCTTTTCCTTAGCATGTGTTCAGACTAAAATAGGCCATTCCTAATTAGGACCTCATAACCTGAGCTGTTTCTTCAAAGGCAACCGATCCTGCGCTAATCTGAGACATCGCTTCATTATGAATTCTTCAAAGTCCCACCCAGCTGTCAAGCAAACTCATTGAGAGGGCCGTTATTAGTGCAGATAGTACAGCAGGCACAAAGCTTGGTCTGTTGTTCCGTGTTGCCCCCTCCCTCACACTAACACACACACAAACTGGGGTGAGCATGTTGACCCGAGATGAGTTTGTCGGCCTCTGATGTGCTCAGGTGTGTTTACTTGGACACACTCCTTACAAAGAAGTATTGACATGGCTAGGAGGGTTCCTGCAAAATCCCTTGCACCAAGAGAGAGGCCCGCCACAGCTTATCTTATCAGATGCATTATTAGGTGTGATTGGGAAAACTATCAAAAGAACGTTAGCTCACAAAAGAGGCCCTGTCAAATGCCCGCAATAAAGCACACCTCTATTGGCCACTAAGTGATTTATATGAGTGTCTTAAAATGGCTTTGGTTGGGCTTTGATAAGACACAGAGGCATGCCTGTGTATAGTTGACACACTCAGCTGAGTATGAACTCACCGCTACACCCAGGGTCAGAATCAACAAGGGCTACTACACATTATAATAGGCCCATATAACTCATGTTACACACCACTAATGTCTGCTTTTATCACTCAGTGTGCAGGGAGGGCACAAAGTCTGTAAACTAAGGCTCTGTCCTGCAATGATGTGTGAAAAGTCCATCGTTTTAAGGGGTATTCCAAAATGTTACATACAGTCTTTATTTAAAAAAAAAAAAGTCTTACTTGCTCTCCACCAAGCATTAACACGTCAATGTATAAAAACAGGTTTAAAAAATCTTTAAGTTATAAAGTGATAAAGTAAACAAAGGAATGAAGGAAATCAACGCCTCATTTAGCACTTATGAAAGGAATCGACAGCCTGTCTTATACAGCTTGTTCAAGGCGAGACTGTTGTACCTTTTATTTGCCTCACCGTTCTATATAAACATTACAAAGACGTAATGAAGGTTTGTTGTTGTTCCACCTCTGAGCCGGCAGCGTGGGTAGCAACAGCTCAAGTTCTATCCCTGGGTCAAGGCACAACATCCTTGTTCAAAATGAGTAATATCAAATTAAAGCAATAAAGATATAATTTAATTTGAGTAGAAGATATTTTTCATATGTTTTGCTGAGTAATTTTTGCTATGTTTTTACAAAAGTGACCTTTACTTTGAACAGAAACACTGTAGTAATAAGAGATTGCAGTGATCATGGTTACAATAACAGGAGTCGTTTATTCTGATATATGATTTAATCCAATAGTTTTGAAACTATACGTTTGGCTATATAACCTTAAGGCTGATACTGACCTACCCAGCAAACATGCCCCTTTGGGGCCCATGCGGGCAAAAAAAGTGGGCTGCCCACTGTGGGCCCCGATACTGTAGTGAAATGTGGGCCCACAGTGGGCCCCAGTGAGCGAGCCCACACTTTGGGCTGAGTGTGGGCTGTCCACTATTTTTACGGAATTTTCTTACAGTGATGTTAAGTCTAAGATAACGGGTCTGCAGACTCGTCCACGTTTGTTTGTGATTGGTCATATGCTGCAAACACTGCCCATATTATGCCATTGTGCTCAGGGCTGGATTGGGAAAACCTGTGTTGACTTAACAAATCAAGACCACTTTGCATGATTGTAGTTGTTAGGATAAGTGAAGCCTATTACAAAATGTGGGAGTTACACTTTTTTATGAGGAAAATAATAATATGGTAATATTAATATGGCTAGCCCAACTGTGGGCTTGCCCACAGAAGTCCCGTGCGGGGCCTGTGTGGGATTTCTGTGGGTTTGCCCTGCCCACACTGCCCACAGTAAAGCCCCATGGTAGGCCCACATGGGCTGGGTATGTCGTCTTTTGCCATGGGGCGCAATAAAAGTATCAGACTACCCTGACTGTTCAAACGGTCTGGTTTGGGTGAGTGCTTTCATACATGCTGGCAGCTAAACAGATTTGAATTGCTTCTCAGAATAGCATTGGTAGTGATATCTATGTTTTTGGCAATGGTTCGCATACATATATAAACAGGCTCTGTGAACATGCAGTCACAGATGCACACCAATAGCATACATACACACGTAGCAAAATGACACACAAGTCAAGCACAGAAAGGATAGAGATAAATGGAGTGGAAGCAAGTTCCCTGCAGGATCACAGGAACCACAGAGGAGCGGGTGCAGGCATTTGAAACATGACTCTGTGACTTTTTAAGTGAACATTATCTTGTTTCCCTAACCCCAAATCCAAAACTCAACCCTCTTGAATGACAAGAGCTGGTGTTGGCACGTCTCTGAGCTCTTGCTCCTACATTTTTTTCCCCCTGCTCTAAAGATATGATCAAGTCCCCTGCTTGCTTCACTGAAGTAACAGAAATATCAGGGACATGAAATCCTTGTTAAGCAGCTCACTGTCACAGGCTGGGTCCTTGATTGGCAAGCTTGACGGTCCACACGCTACTCGCAGTCTTTCACACATTTAGCAAGGCCCATATGTTCAACCAAGACAAGCCATGTGACTGTGCCCATGGAGCGCTTGTATCACACTCAAATCTCCATTTAATCACCAATCTCAAGTTACCCCACACTTAATAAACAGCAGATTAGTGCATTCTTCGCTATGCCCAACACACATTTCCGCCACAGAAACTCCCACGGGGGCAGATCTCGTAGCTGGCAGAACCAGTCATGTTAAACGGTCAGGGCAAGGCACGTCATCTGCTCCGCATCTAGCCTTTAGCGCCGTAGATTAGCTAGGTCAGTGTGCAGCCATTGTTGTGGAGGAAACTCAGTTACCTTTGCCCTTACACCAACATGACCCCCTCCTCATTGGAAAAATGATCTCCATAACCTTTTGTCTGGAGTTCGTTGGAGCCACATTTGGCAATATGCGCATTGTTCTCGTACGCAGCGTAATGACAGTGAGAGAGACATAGACAGAGAGAGAGACTGCAAGAGGCAGAGCGTAAATGCATGCTGCATGGATGAAATTAGTGTGCGTTGTGAATGACAAAAGGAAGAGATGTCATATTGAAAGGTTACTTGGGTTACTCCACTGAGTCTGTCTGTCACCTCCATGCCTTCAGGGAGCTCTAATCACTTTACCCTATAATTACCTCCTCACAAAAGGCCGCGTTAAAGTTCCTGTAAAATAAACCTGATGCCATTGTGAAGAAGAGAGGCCCTTTCTTTTAATTAGGGCCATCCATCTTAACCTTGTCTACCTGAGGTGAAGTGAAGGTAGCCCAGGTCAAGCTCCCAAAACGCTCCTCTCCATTGTCTTCTCCTGTCACCGCACTGTGGGTGCTAGCCTGCTCGCCACGACAATCTTTTGTTGCCTTCTTGCTGGCTCCTAGTAGGATTTGCTGCTGAATGGGTCTTTTTTTTACAGTGACACAATGCTCACAATTCACAATGGGAACCCAACACTGCACGCATCAATGTTGTATGTGAAACATATGCAGTGGGTGACTATAAAAAATAGACTATAAAAAAGTGTAAGCTCATATCATTTAACAGCTGTTGGTGTGACGTAACAGCCTCGCTCCTCAATGGACAACTTGAGGCTTGTGGGAACAATGTTTTTTTAGTGGGTGTTGCTGAAAGTACTATCCGGGATGACATTTTTTTTTCACACCTAATCCCTTGCTCTGCTGTTTGATACACCTCTCTGCATACAGCCCGTGGGTGTGCTTCTCGGCATTTAGAGTTTAGTGTTTGAGTGTCAGTGTGTCCCACAGTGTGTGTTATCACCCATGTGTGTTTAGTCAAGCGCCAGACATGGCAGTGCTGTGTTTAGAATCTGTGTCTCTTCTCCAAAAGCTCCTGGGTGAGAAGTAGGGCCTGATGATCAAAAGTAGTTTTTTTTTTTTTTTTCTTCCCCCGACCCCGGGAGGGAGAAACGCCATGTCCCTGCAGAGTGCAGACGGGCAAACTGCCTCACACTGATCAACTCTCCAGAGAGGAATGCTTTCCATTGTGTGCGTATGTACATGTTGTGATTGTGCGCTATGTGTGCTACTGTTTCATTGTTCCTTTTCCCACCTTATTTTCTCATTCTTCCCCCTTCTTCAATCTTTTCAGGTGCCACTGGCTGCTACCTCAAGCTGTCAATGATGTGTGCTGTCACCCTTTCTTCAACTGGAGGTAGGAATGAAACACACACACACACACACACACACACTTGCACTCATGCACACACACACACATGCATGCGCACACACACACACACACACACACACACACAGAAACACAGGGAGGACTGAAAATCACAGGCCTTTGCATGGTATCTGTATATACTCTCTTCCTCCTCATCATACACCCTCTCCTTCTCACTACCTCTGCATCTCAGTCCACTTTATCCGACCCAGAGTGCATTGCATGTGCTTTCATCTGTGCTGAGGTGGCGTGGTCGTATATTATTCATGGGTTGTGCGATCTGAGGCACGTGTCATATGGCAGAAGTAATAAGATGGAGTACCGGTGAGGATATGATGAACACTGGAGAGAGAGAGAGAGAGAGAGACGGAAGCCTCCCTCTCTTGCATTGCACGGCTCTTTGCTTCATGTACACATGTTGGCACACAGTAGAGCTTTGATTTATACTGGAATGGATGCCCCAGAATGCAACAGTACAACAGGTGTTGTTTTGAAACAGCAGATATTATTCCAGTGAGTAATGTATTTTGGATTTGTTGGGGACAGACAGAACTGTAATGTTGTGTATTCGATAGGTATAAGTTTCATTTGATCTTTTTGTGACTCTGTGAGGAGGCAGCAAGTTCTTCAACTCTTGGCAGGGGATACAGCCGAACAGCCACCTTGTTATATATTCTTGTCCCTTTGTAGTAACCTTACATTCACTGGATCGCTGTAGCATGGATAGAATTCACTTTGGTAAAGCAGAGGTATATATTTAATGGTGGCTCGGGTCAAAAAATTAGTAGCTGTTCCATTACATGCAGGAGCAAGACTTTTGACCTCCTGCAATGCCCCTCAGCTTCACAGAGGGAGCAGGGGAGCTTTTTGAAGGTGGAGGGGCAGGGCAGAGTGCAGACCAGATGACCAGTTTTGGCGTATCAGAGCCTGAGCCCTGGTGTGCGATGTCTGGAGGCGACATGCGGGTAACCACCTGGCCCCACTGTTTGACCCACTGGAGTGAGAGAGAAGGGAGAGGGAGCATGGACAGGCTATACAGCCATTTGCTCATCAATGGAGGGCATCACCGCCACTTAACACGGCTTATTGATCTGCACAGCCTGCAGGGCCTCTGTTGTGTGTCCATTTCCTATTGATTATTTCAAGTCTATTCTTTTTCGACCACTTTCTCTCCCTTCTAACCACCGCTTCCCTCAGTCTGCTCCACCAGGGAATTTTTTTAAACAGTCATTTGAAATTATAATCTCTTTGAGTAAATGTCATAATCGCCCCTAAGGCCTGGTGCAGATTGGCTGGAGAGCAGAGGTCTCTGAGGTCAATAACACTGGTCAATACCGATCCATTTGTGTTATGGCTAGTGCAGTGGTCACTCCAACCAAAATGGCTGACCTCAGGTCTGTCCGCTCTGCGTTTCAGCTTTTTATAGGGCACCACGGCTTTGCTGTAATTACACTGTATTGTCTGAAGATGCAATACACACTAATATCACTGATTTGACAGAAGTAATTCAATTGCTATTATTTCTGCGAGGAAGGCCTGCATGTGGAGTGTGTGTGTGAGAGTGAATGAAGAGTGACGCACTGGCTGAGTGCTCATCAATGCTTCATAGGTTAGATCATTAGATCTAAAGTGACAGCACTACACAAGGATGGGGAGTGGGGGTTGCTTAGATAAAGATTGGCATATTGCTATTGATTCACCATCCCTGGGGTTTCTTCTGTTACCATGGTTATAGCCAGCAGGGGCAGGAGTATGAATCTGACACAGAGAGAATGATGTAACCATTATGATTCTGATTTAAAAATGTAATGATCACATTTGAATAATCTCCTAATTCACCTCAATTTTATTGCTTGGAATCATCCAAATAACATGTCATTTACTTTAGATATATGGCATTCAGGTACAGAGAATAAGAGTTAGTATGCTTACGATGCTTACGCTGTGCATGTCACTGCAGATAACCATCTGTGATCACATAACCATTACTCTAACCCATACCAGTGCCTGTGTTTTGGTTATATGAGTCAGGGTTTTCATTGTGAGCAGATAGGGGCCTGAAAAAAAAAAAAATCCTGTTGCGGCTCATGTTGGACTGCCAAACTCCTCAGCTGTCCTTTTAAACCAGGCTGAAATAAGAGCAGGCCTCAAAAGCTGTTTGATCTTTTACTGCCGGGGTCAGGGCTGAAATGATGCGTAAATGAGGGAGGAATGAGATTTAATTTTGTCAACCTGTGCTGTTATTGTAAAGCTAAGGGGCCTTTAGTGCGACATGACAGAAGATTGTTTTAAGTGCCCACACCAGTGGAACGGCTGAATATGTTTAGGTGACTAAGCCAAAAAAAAGAAAGAAAGAAAAAAAAACGGAAAAAAAAACTGGTCATGTACTTTGCATGTAAATATTTACTGTGTCTAGTAACAGCTATGGAAACTTACCTTGATAAAATGAGTGAGAGGGTGTGTGTGTGTCTATGTGTGTGTGTGTGTGTCAGCTGATGCTAAAGAGTCTACATTCTGTTGCAAGCAGATATACAGTGCAGGGGGTTATGTGTGTAAACGTGTAGGCTTCCACAACTAAGTTGTGTACTTATGAGTTCTTGTATTGTGTGTGCATTTTGCTTTTCGTCTATTCCCTGAACACGCCTGCTGGCTGTGGAGCGCTGCACAGAGATGAAGAGGATCCTCCGATAGTATGATAGGAGAGCAAAGCAGCAGTAGTAAATACTCGGCTAAAAGGTAGCAGCCTCTGTAGCTGTTTACGGCGCTCAGTTTTCCAGAGGAGTGGAACCGATGCTGGAGGTGCATAAAGTTAACAAAACATGATCATTATGGGATGCATTTGTACTAAATCGCTGTACAGAACATCTCCTTCCAAGTGCCGACATCACCCACGCATTGTTCTGACTACAGAGAGAAACCCCCGGAGCTGACAAAGGCAAAGGAAGAAGTGGAGGGGAGGAAAATCGGGTGCCATATCTATCGCTCAAGTCTCGGCTTATGTTCAGTAGTTCAATATTACACCCACTCCACCCATTTTTGATTTGAACCTGACAGTTGTTTCTGAAGCGCCATACTCCATATCACAGGAAGGAAATGAGAGTGCTGAATTTCACAAGATGTGAAAGGTGAAAAATGGGGAAAAACATCCTACCTCCCCACTGTAGAAATAAAAAAAAAGGAAAACACCCGACACAGAGTGAAAACAAATACATAAATAAATAAATCAACAATAGGAGCTGCAGCTGAGAGGGGAAACATTGTGAAAAATTGCAGAGGGGAGATTTTAAATTGTGGTTGTATCAATAATTTAGCTTCCTGAGACACAGTGTTTTTGTTCTCTGTAAAGTTCGATGCGACAGAAGAGTCAAAATTAGGGGGACTTTTTTATTATTGATGCCGCAGTGCAGAGTTCACATCTGGTGTTACACTGCCAACCCCCAAACAGTGCACAACAATCCCCTTTGCAAAATGACTGCAACACTGTCAATTGTCTACACAGTTGAATTGTTAGTGGCAGATGCTGTCAGGTCCCGGTAACAGAGCCTTGTGAAATTCCAAGTTTTTCCTCAGAGCAAATATAGACAGTTTATAAGTAAACTTCTGCACTTGCTAATGGGAAATGTGTTTTTACTGCTAATGAAATTGTTATTGTCAATGTTAAGCTCCTTTAACTGGCACAAGTCAGGTCGTACTGGAGAGCCTAACAGACTAAATTCTAAAGGCGACAATAAGAATATAGGCCAGGGTTTGATGGGTTTCACTTTGAACGTTTGGCCAAAGGTCCGGCTGGCTGGAGACAAAAATACTTATAGTTCTCTTGCAACCTCAGCTAGACCTTGTAGCACACCCCATGATTCTTGTTATGCCTACCTAATGCCATGTCAGTACCAATGCTCACGGTTAGCATCACTCCTCCCCACATTCATCAGTAACTCGGCCAAGCACAAATGACCCTTGGTAGTGCACTGGGGGCTGGTGTGAACTTAATCACTTGAGCAAATTGAAACCACTCGCTCTGCAGTATTTTTACAGGGGTATAGCATATGACCTCAGCCTATACGGACTGACCTCTGCTTTTGAAAGGTCTCAAAGCCTAAAAACGCGTGTTTTTTTTTGCTCATTCCATAATAGGTCAGAATTTCTAGCTTACCCCACTCACTGCATGATTTATAACACTGTTTTAATACCCTCAAGGATGACATTTAGAAGACATGGTAAAATGGTGTCTTCAGTGTGAATGTGTTTTTATCATCGAGGAGATCCACTACCTTTTTGAAGGCCTTCCTGAGCCTCTAGTAAAGTTTCTGACCTTGATTATTGGTTCCCAGCTCTGGCTCCTGTCAGCCAAAGCAGCAGGGTCAACAGCCCTCAGCAAAAAAAGAACATTAGTCAAGACCACAACTGATCTGACACAGTGCTGGAATGCTAAGTGATTGATTCTTAGTGTCCGTGGGAACAACTTGTAGCGGAGAGGAATATATATTTTTTCTCTCTTAATTTTTGACACGAGTCACCTGAACATGACATGTGGCAGTCAAAAGCCTGGCAGACAAGTAACAGGCTAGCTGTTAGCACATGTTTACCTGTTTCTGTTCTTTTGTTCTTTATCCCAGAGCTCAGAGCGGGGATGTCAGGGGTATTGAAGGACTTACACGCAGGTTCACCGTGATCTGCTTTCACTCAGACTTTGTCATGTCATAATGTTGTTGCACAAAAGACATACATGTTTGCACAACATGCTTGTAGGGGTTACTCCTCAACTGTTGGAATTCCAGGGCATACAGGGGCTCCCTTATAAAAACCCCAATGAAATCCCCAATGCTCTTTCCCGTCCCCTTCCTAATCGTAAACAGGCTAGCACATAGTACAGCCACTGCGCCCGTAATACCACCTCAAATAATAAGTATTTAGTCTTGATTTACAGAGGCAGTAAAACTCTTCAAAGTGCAGTGTAATCTTTCATTAGGGATTCTGAAGAATGGTGTCAGCCATATCTGTTATTCATTATCTTTAATCACTCGGTGTTTTACCTGTTCATTTTATTGTAACAGACATCATAAAAGTGCCCTTGTTAAAAAACACCCTCCCGACTTTTGGATTATCTTGTTAACACAGCCTTACAAACTAGGCCCATTTAGCTTTTTTTTGTGTGCACAAAAGGATAAATTAACTTTTTTTTTAAAAAAAACACTGAGTGAAATTTTTTTCTCATTCTTTCTTTCCACCCGTGTCTCTTCTCTCTCTGATGAATGTTTAACTATACCGTGCAAAATGTAGGTTCATACTACAGTAAAATGATACACGTCAGGGATATTAAAAGGAACGAGGTGATGATAAGTGAAATATAACTTTTTAGCACAGCACAATAATTGACATATCACTCAGAGAGTCCCTTTGTATGAGCATTTCAATAGCCTCACCAGTGAACCATGGTATTGCTATTCCAATGTCAGCCTACTCCGTGTGGTTTCAATGGGAATTCGGTTGGGTGTATTCAAGATCCGTCCAATGACACTGACCACTGCCTGTCACTTCAACACGGGGGATGGGGATCTCACTTGAGGTATTTGACCTACATGCCCTATGACCCTTAGATGATTGAAGTGGCGGCTTTCCCTGCTCTGGTGCTCCAGTCTAGAGACAAGGTGACGAGTCCTTTAGGAGCTCTCTGGTTGCAGGGTTTGGAGAGGGTAGAGACATGGGGGGCATAGGCGCCGGTCTTTGTTGGGAGCGTTGTTGTAATCTGTCTGATAGGTTTAGGCCTCAAGACATGTTGGCCAGTCATAAGAGAAGCTGGGATGTGACCTTGAGTGGTCTCAACGAGTGTCACTGTAGCTGGTTTGCTCCGGGGCAACTTCTTCCTCATGTAACCTGGATGAGTCACTTGGATAACACTTGATGCACTTTGTTACTTTGGTCAGCTTTGTAAACACACATTTCCATTGTGTCAGTGTGATCAGTTTACATTTATTGTATTGCTTTAGGAAAACAAAATACTTGCCCTTCTTCTTGCCCTAATATTCCATACAACCAAATATGAGTATCCCTTTTAGCATGGATGAATCCAGGTTTTATGTTTCTCTTCAACTAATCTAATAAAATCTCTCTTAGTTTTCACCTTGTCCATGCCTCAAGGTCAAACAAATTCTCTCTCCTTAGTGGTCTCAAATGTTGCCATGCTGCTCCCAGGGTCATCCCAACTAATCCCCAGTTACTCCAGTCCTAGTGGATTTCTCCCATGGGCAGGTGAAACCGGATCCCAAACCCTGAAGCTGGGCCAAGATGTCCTCATAGATAAGCATCCTGAGCCCACTCCCAGTCAGGGGTCTTAGGCAAGAATTCAGAGATACATCATCACAAATCCATTAAGGCCAGCCCACTACTTTAACCACAAAGCCCAGCTGTAGCTACCAGATCTTATAGCTCCAGCCTGGAGTCCCAGGACCTTGGTTAGAGCCCCAGTCTTAAACTATAGCCCTGGTCTCTGCTGGACTGCACTTCTTTATGTCCGTTCCTAACATCGGTCCCTCATCAGTTCCAGTTCTAGTTGTCTCTCTCAGGCCCATGCTTTAAACTGACATTTAATTCAACTGAAAAACTAAAACGTCACTCAGAGAACACGTAACTCCACCAAACTCAACAGTCCACTCTGCCATAATATGGAAATCTGCAAGTGGAACCATTATATTTGGATATATTTCCAAAAGTATGAATTATTATGAGGTGACTACAGGCTCTTGGAATGGGGAAGAGTCTGATAAGTGTCGTCTTATCAATGTTACTTAATGTTATCCAGCCCCTGGAAAATCAAGTTGATGTGTCTGTTAAAACTTTAGATGTTGATGTTGCCAGCAAGACACATACATGTTAAGTGTTTTGGGTCTTTAAAGAAAATCTCAGATACACACAGTGATGAAGGTCTTAACATGGTCCAGTTATGTGTAATCTTTCCTAGTGGATGCACATTTTGAATAATAGACAAACTCAGAAGGATCATATCACGGTATTAGAAATGACTGCCTGTTGTGTTGTAGTGCAGTGATTCTAGATATTGGAAGCTTTCAGCAGTATAAATCTCTAAGATAGGCTGGAACCAGTGACATTATAAACAACCGTTTGTGCACTATGAGGCACTTGTCTAACCACCCATGATCTTACTGTGTATTTAGTAACTTGACAGTTTTGGGTTTACGGTTCTGCTCTTGTACTTGCATGGTGCCTGCGGCCAAGCCGACTGCATGATGCTGGTGAGGGAGGCAGTCAGTGGCCGTTAGCCACAGGGCAGTCGGGCTGACACTCTATCTGAGTGATGGCAGACTACACTATTGTTTGTGGTGCAGTGCTGTTTGAGCAGCTCTTAAAAGCAGTGCTTGTGTACACCAACCATAAGTGGGAGACTTGTGTCTTCGTCTGTCCACATTTATCCTGCATGTAGCCACGGCTGCCTTTCTCACACCAACAGCATTGTGCTTTTATTTGATACAGTCGCCATGCATGTACTTGGCTAGGTTTTGTGTCTACTGAGCGTCAAGGGAACTGTACCCTTCAATTAACACAGCGTTTAGTGGGAATCTTTGAAACCATCATTGTTATAGAATTAAAACAAGCCAAAGCACTTTCATTTTGTTCATACTAGGATTTTATAGTGGCTGCCGTGGAAATTTATTCTGGGGAGCTTTGCTTTAAAATTTGTTTGTATCTTACTCAAACCCTGTTTATTCAGGGTGGTTTTATTTAGCAATTTTTTCCCATATTGACGCAATCAGCAGCCCTGCTCAGTCGCCCCTAAATATATATCTTAACTTGTGTAGAAGTATGTTTGTTTAATGTGTCAGTGCATGGTGAGTTTGTTTAATTTGGCTATCATTTACTATGCATGTGGACTAGCCCATGATTTGTACTTTGTGTCTAATTGTAGTTTGTTTTCTGCACGCAAGCTATTGTATTTGTCATATTTGTCATTTATCATGAGATTGTACACTGAAGGTGATGTAGAATGTGTCAATGCATTTACCCAATATATATATATATATATATATATATATATATATAAATATATATATATGTATTATTTTTCTCATAAAACCCCTTAAATAATATATATTTTCACAGAAAAAACAACAATTGGAATATAATAATAATGTTGCCTTTAAAGACCTCTACGACCCTCACGTTGTACTTTAGTATCATGTTAAACTTGTGTAATCTCCTTTAAAAATTATATTCATTTTTCTGAAAATAAAGTCTTGTGTACAATGTGAGCACACTGTCACTGAATTATTCACAGGTTGGTTTGCAGGTTCTTTCATTCTCCACTACAAGGGCATGTAAATTTGTGATTCTCAGGACAGAGCAAAGACGAGTGTTAACACAATTACTGCCCCCATTTGTTATCAAACATATGATCCTGTGTATAGTGTATGCTGCCTATTTATACTGCAGCTTTAATTATCCAGTACTTCCTGCCTTTGAAGTGTGATCAATCAGCTCCTACCTGAGGTCAGGAGAGGCCTGTATTCGTGCATCAGGGGCATGAATCCTCCTATTCACGCTTCCACCTTCCCCCATTCAGCTCCGTTGTTTTTATTGTTCCTTTCAGCTTCGCAACACAGAACAATATGGATAGCAAAACCCGAGGCTTAGTATCCTACGCCTCCCTCTTTATACCAACCAGATTGACAGAACCCTATAAAGCAACGTCTAACAACTGGTGCTATCTATACAGTAGATGTCTGTCCAATCATATTGCTGAAACATAATTTCAACTTTAAAGTTAAAATTCAGAGAAAGTTCAAAAAAAGTTTGTTTTTGCATGAAAATTAAGTTCACAGACATCATCTTGATTGTTCAGGACAATGAGTTAAGTAGGATACTTATTTATGTTGCATGCCGATGATTGATAACTTGCTAACAGAGACAAAAATAAAATGGAGTAGATACAGAGATGAGTGAGCATTTTCAGCACCTCACCATGATGTAGGAGCAAGCGAATGAGTTTTTTTTTTTTTTTTTTTCTCCGCTCCCTACAAGCACATTTCAGGACATGCAGACGTCTCAAGCTCCCAAGTCTCGTTTCCTGCACACAGCATGTTTTCATTTACCAAATGAGTAGCAGAGCCAATGAGAAAATCAATAGCACAGATAAGCAGCCCCTCTGCCCTCGATGTGTGACGGTGAGCCCATATGGACACAGCAGGGTGCTGTGGCGAAACATGTTACTAAGAGAAAAAGATCCAGTCTCATTCAAATGTTTCTGCTCCTCTCCACAGACAAAAAGGCTGTTGTTCAATCATAAGTCATCGGCAAATGATCATACCTTAAAGTTGCTGTAATTGTTGACGGAATATGTACCGGTATAAATCATGGGAAAAAAGAATCAGGAGAGAGAAATAAGGAAAATGCTAAGAGAGGAAAGAAGAGCGCATGCTAGACAGCAGCTGTGAGTGAGTGAGTGAGTGAGAGAGTGAGTGAGTGTGCAAGTTTGAAGCTGAAGGTCAGAGGTCTCATGAAAAAAGGTGTATCAAAGAAACAAAGGATGGAGAATGTACATGTACAATCTGGTTCATCATAGTCCATGCTTAGGGGTTTCTGTGCAATATGTTCTCTATTACATAGCCCAGGTGATTTCTGTCTCTCTCTCCTCAGAACATGATCTCCTCCAGGCCACGGCCCCCGTCTCGTTAAAGCGGCACGAACCCGGCGTGGATTGAGTTTAAAAGTAATAAAGAAGCGGACCTGCTGGCTAGGTGAAAAACTCGCTATCAGATTCCTAAGAGCAACTCACTTTTTATGAGCAGACTGCATTCAACAAAGCGTTTAATTCAACAAATCCACGGTCGTGATCCACCAGAAACGGAGCTGGGGTTAGTTCAATTTGTACCAAACGATCTCCACATGATCAAAGTGCGGCGAGCTCTCCCCAACATACTGCTTAAATTAGACTAACACCAAAGTCTTGGACAGTATTTGGAATGTCTTACCAGCAGAAAAATTCTTTCGCACATATGGTTTCAATAGACCTAAGATGCCAGCTTCACATCTTTAATGGGCTGACAGGGAACTTTGGTGCTAACTCTGACTCTCAAAAGTTTTTGGGCTGTCACCCGCAAAGGGGTTTTTTCACTGTTCCTTCCCCTCCGATTACCAGGTGCTGAAGAGGAGTGATTGTGTGGTGGGTGGGGTGGGGTGGTGGGGTTTCTCTCCCTCTAGCTTCTACAAACATCATCCCTTGTTACAAGACTGTCACTTCTCGGAGTGTGTGTCAGCCACACTAAGTCAGACAGCTCTGCAGTCTGCTAGGAGCAACTAAACAAAGTTACTGAGTCACACCGGCCAGACCGTGACCTGTTCCCCTTCCACTTTCTTGCAGATAAACCCGACATAGCAGAGGCCCACACTGCACTGTACGGAGCCAAGTTTTCATCCTCACACAGACAGTCTTGGTTTATGTGTCGGCTCGTGATGTGAGTGCACATGTTCTTCTTTGTTTGCACTTAACTGATGTGCAAAGATCCTTCCTTCTCCCCTTCCCTTGTCTACATCTGCAGGGCATGTGGAGCACAGAAAACACACAAACACACCAGTGGGAGAAAACAGGGGTGTGGTTGTCGTGTGCTTGCTGGATATCGAGCATTCCCTCGGCATGTTGTAAAAGCCCCTCTAATGTCAGTGCTATAACCAGACAGGCTGTGCACAGCGCAATCCAGTTTTCTTGTCACCAAAGTTGGAGATATCACGCCCTGTGCATGATTGTGACTTGTTTGGATGAGCAGATGTCACAGGAATTATAGTTATAAACAGAATATCACACACGCGGTTGCAGATACGTCAGATTTCACAGCTGAATTGACTTAAGACTCTCAGGAGAGTTAAAAAAGTGACATTTTCACTCTGTGTCTGCACTTTTGTTAAAACAGACATAAAGAAAATCAGAAAAGCAGAATCAGCGGGAGGCTGCTATGTGGGTTGTGGGTTGGGGGCGTCACTCCAGGAGCACATTCAGACTTCTCAGCTCTATTTCTGTTCTAGTGCAATTAGTCTTTTCCCAGAAGACACGGCTAGAGATTCAATACATAAATACATGCCTGTTGGTATATCACTCCATGAGCTCTATAGCATAGCAGGATTTCCAAGTGGATATGCATGTTTTGTTTGTTATCCAAGCACTTGCCTTATGTGTTGCATTAAGTCATATTTTTTTAAGCCATTAATATATCAACACATTTTCATGCAGACTTTGGGGTTTGTGGACTTTTTGCCTGCTGATGTGGCTTTCACTAATATAATGTGAATATGTGGTGTAAAAAGTATCTTCGATTCCTTCAGCACACTGTGAATACATATCGTAATGATCAGCTTTGCTCTATGTCAGCAGAAGTCTTCATTTGCAGTTTTTTTTGTACTTCTGAATAGGTGGTTGTAAATAGAGAATGCATCCCAGCAAATTTCTTTTTTCTGCACTTCATTTTTTTCCCAAGCTGGACTTGTCTTTATTTTGTTACTGTTGTTTTCTTTTAGGCAGCATATGAAGAAACTAGAATGGCTCTCAGTCGTGTGCATACCTCCGAACAATCCTACACATATCTATTTAGCTTGCCTAACCCATACCGCATCCCTCCACAAAGATTCATGGAAATTGGTTCAGTAGTTTTTGCGTAATTTGGGAAAGTGTTGGAAAAAAAGGCCTACAGTATATCGCAATAATTTGGAAAAAATTTCAAAGGAAAAAATAAATAAAGATAATAAAAATCCTGTATCCACCCCTTGATCCACAGCTGCTCCAAAATAGAATGGGTTGTTCCTTGGCCCATGCTTGACCCTTCTAACAAATTTAGTTGAATTTGGTTGGTTTTTTTGTGTGACTAATGTAAATAATAAACGGACAAACCAACCAACGCTGATGAAAACATAATTTCCCGAGCAAAGGTAATTACAGACATTATATTTGTTCAGAAACGTATTATTTTTTTCCTCACAGATCTCTCCTATTCACTTCATTTCAACTTGCTTTGACGTTGTTAATGTAGAAAACATAAGCTTATTCCACTGCTCTGTTTATTGTACAGTCAGTCACTCTGTACAAGAACATTAATCTAAAGCCTGGAATGTAAAATACAACAGCTAATCATGAACACATTTTTATAGGCATCACTCTAAGTATGTAAATCCTTGTTGCCAACTTCAAATGATGTGGATGCTGCTTGAAAGAATTTGATGACCGCAGTAATTTATGCATAAAGTGGCTGTTGTCAGGCAGCAACAAAGCAACTTTGATTAATGCCTCTTAATTTATTGTCACGTATGTGAAATCAAAGTGAAACATTTACAGGCTGTGCATTGAGTCAGACCAGAGGAGGGGCCTCTTCGGTGAAAGTGAGCACAGCCCCCCCTGAGTTGAATTTCTTGTCTTTGGAAACTTTTACTCCCACCTCTTCTTAAGCCCTCGAGGTTAATCAGAGGCATAAAGGTTATGATGTACGTCTGGTGACTAATAACAATATGATGTGCACAGGAACAGCGTGACAGTATGCAGCCATTAACCTGGGAGCAAGACGCAGTCCATTTTCAGATAAAGACAGGTCAGATTTACCGCAGGATACGACTTATTTTTTCCTGTGTACCGCGTGTTGTGAATCCTGGCCAGCTGTCCCTTGAAAAAAGATGTTTAATTTCCTGAGCAGGACAGGAGGACTGTATGACTTAAGACCAAAAGTGCATTTTGTGGGCTTTGAACCATGTGTGAAAAATCCTGAGCCTTTTAACGGCAACTTCAGACAAGTTGTTAGCGTTACTTTCGGAGAGTTGTTCTGTGTTGTCACAGGCACAATCCAATTTCACTCCCCCTGACATATGCTGAGCGTGGAAGCCGTAGTCATAAGGAACATCTTGAGAAATGCACACCCTCTTGAAAAGAGAGAAAAGCTGGGCTAACACGGCGATTCACGGGCTGACCTCTGGCGCGACCTCTTGCCTGTCTGCTGACATTTTCGCAATAGACGCACTTGAACGAAAAAATTGGGGAAGGAGCAGGAAGAAGAGAGGAGTAAGAAAAGAGTTGGGGGGGGGGGGTTAAAGGGAGAATGCCTTTTTCTGATGGATGAGGTCTTCTCCTGTTACATTTGGAAAGAACACAGCTGTGAGGAGCTGTTAAGTACACGCAAACAAGCCGTCTGCTTCAGACAAGCCTGCCGGGCACCCGGCCCCACATCCCACTTGTACAGCTCTGACACATGATCACAGCCAGACAATACATGTGGGAGCAGAGCGCGCTCCACTAAAAAGTGAGAAATATTTTCAACTAGAACAAAAAACAATCCCCTCTCAATACCGCTGGGAACCCTCTTGGTATTAATTCATCTTGTTTCTCTTTGTCTTGTTCTGGTTTGTGTGCTGTTGAGGAGAGGGAAGGCTGAAAGGAGAGAGTGGGCTTTAGTGGTTTAGTGACTAGGAAATAGGTTCGGAATGGGGAGAAATGTAAAGAACATCTGCTACCATGACGGTGTCACACTCTCTCTAATGTGTTTTGAATAGGCACGGCTGTCGCAAGTTGTGTGAAGGGAAATCTTTTTGATCCATATGTTGATTAAGGGAATTAACATTGGATTTTTCAAGCAGCACCCACCAGCACTCAATGGAGGCGCTCTCCTTTGTTGTGGTTACAATAAGTTTCACATTATTATATCAGGGGACAGTTGCAAAACACATTACTCATTGACACATGTGCTTTTAAAATCTATCACAACACTACAAAAATGATGTTATGCAGAGGAATTAATAATGTTATTTAATCATACTGTGTGTCATCCATCAATGCTTTTGAAATAGCAGTGACCTAATTTAAATAGAAGACCATAAGTCGCAGTGAAATAATTCATCGCAACGTTTCTTAAGTCACATGTTCCCCAGATGATCTTTCTCTCACGACTCTCATTCTCTCCCAAACATTTTGGCTTCAATAAAAAGCAATTCCGTTGGACACATGTGACTGTCATCTCAACAGTGACTCCAGAGGGGGGGGGGGAGAGGGGGGTCACATGAGCCAATATGTTTTCATACAAGAAACTGGAAGTGATATGATCTTGATACTTGCGGCAAACCACAAATAAGTTGACAAAGTTTTTAAACTTTTGCACACTTCAAAACGACAAGCAGTGTAAAGTGGTTTAGGTCAGTAGCCTATTGTAGTGTTAGGAACATGTGGCATTGTGCTCGCCTGAGTAATGCAAGTGATTCAAAGGATAAAGGAGATGTTTGCTGACAGATGGATGTTGTGGTGAAATCTGGATCCCAAAGACAAACCCTGTCCTTTGTCAGATCTTTTGTAATAATCCATAAATGTTTGTGAGTGAGACTTAAAACTGTTTGGGTAATGGGGTAATGGGTTCTTTGTGTGTGTCTCTGTGTGTGTGTGTACATTATACATGGTGCTGATGCAGCATTAATCACGCTGCTCCACAGCTGGATGTGTTTTGGGTATGTGCGCCTTTTCTCTAACTCTGAACTGTGAACTTCAAATGACTTCTGATGTGTAAAGTGTGAGTACTATTATTAGCCTTAGCGTACTCATTACATACCAAGGACAAAAGAGGCATCTGGTAGGTTTGTGTGCATGTGTGCGCGTGGAAGAGAGAGAACTAGACCAGCAAAACGAGCGTGGCGTGGTGTGATGCTACAACTCTCTTTGGATGCACACAAATGACGTTTCCTCACAGCACCAGAGTTCAGTGTGTGTTCTCGGGAAAGGTCAGACTGAGACTCATCTGTAATCCCTCTGCAACATCTCCCGTGCAGCACCGTGGGTCTCTTTGTTCGAATTGCTGCCAAAAACTAACCTTCACATAATTGATCCATCATCATGCTATTTGTAGAATTGCGAGGAGGTTAGGAGACCTCTCCAAAAGGGGGAGGACGTACGCAGCAAGGACAAGCGGCTGTCAGCAGCCCCAGGTCCAGGTCACAGGATACACTATTGTTAAGTGTCTCCATTTATCACAAGGCTCAGGTTAGAGAGCAACCCCACTTCCTGCATCCCAGCACTTCACACTCAGCTGAGCTGTTCTGCAGGTCCATCACAAACAAAGGCAACCTTTGCACAGCGAAGACTGGAGCTCCAAAAAGAAAATAAACACACAGATGAATAAGTTGGGGGGGGCCAACTACTGGAGGAAATATATTTATATCAATAGCGCCGGCTGTTATTTTTCCACAATGCTGAGCGCTAACAGTGGGTACATTCTGTTTTGTTTGCTGCCCGAGACGAAAGGCTCTGATGACGTCACTCCGATGGCTGCCTGCTGACAAGATATTAAGTGTAGCCTACTTGGCAGTGGCGTCTGTGGCGTCAAACCTGAGGCAAACTATGAGGTCATGTATATCATGTCATGTATACACAGTATGAGGGGCCTCTAAATGCTATTTTACACCTATTTATCCAAATAATTTACTTTCGTCGACATTTAATAATAATGTAGGCCTGCAGGCTCTTCAACATTAGTTTTTAAATTTGGAGATCCGTGTTGCTCATGGTCTCTATATGTGTGAATTAACTTTTTTCAAAAATTTTTTTTTAACTTTGTTGACTCTCAGTGCTTCTACATCTGTTTTCAGGCTCAGGGAAAGTTTTGTTCCACTCCACATCCCATTAGTCATCTTGTCTTTAACTCTCTGTGAGTTCTGCACAGCGCATTACCCAGAATGAGGTTTTACTGCGCCTGTCACTCTCTCGCTCAGCATCTCTGCATCTCTCTTTCTGTTTGTCTATCCATGCATGCCGATGTGTGTTTATACTAAGCTCGCGCTGCTGTGACATACTTCAATTTAGAATCATTATGGTTTGATTTCATTTGACAAAACTTTTTCTCTCCCTCTCTCCAGTCACTTGAAAGAAAACAACAGTGCCCCCTTACTGGTTCTTGAGTTATTAATTTGGCTTAATGTAATTTAGAAAACATATCCAGCAAGTTTTGCTGGCACAACCTTTGAAGTGACAATATGAAATAATAAACCCTATTAAATATAAATCACAGGAGCAATGTCAGCTTTGCTGTGATTCCTATTTGATTTTCCAGAGCGAACACATGTGATCTATCTCTTTTCCATTTTCCCCCACCCTCTATCCCACTATTTCACCTTTAATTGAATATGTTTCTGTTGTTGTTGCCAACCCCCCCATACCCCCCCCCCCCCCCTCCTCCCCGCCAATCTACTTCCTCAAGCACGTAATGCATGCAGTAAATAATTCAAATGAAATTAATTTTACAGCACCTTGTTTCCGCTAAGCATGCCAACATCTGTTGTCGAGTCACAAGTTTACATTGTTGGTCATTACTTTCCACAATGAGCAAAATGTTTTATTAAAGCCCCCTGGGAGTCCCTCTTGGATCAGGGAGAGACGACGGTGCTACTGACTAAACTCCCTGAACTCTGACAATCAAAGATTGGCTGCAGCCCCACTGGGGCTTGACTACTGTCGCTTTCCAAAACAGGCTGGGACTTAATGTGATGGAGGTATTGGACAACCTCAGTCCTTCAGGAAATCGCTGACCATAATGAAACAGAGCTTTGTTGACTTTTGAAGTGACGTACTGCTTTTGTTCTGCACAACAGAGTAAATCTTAGCCTGCTGTTGTTTCACAAAAGCCCATTACACCGTGGATGTATAAATAGGCCTTTTATTCCATTGCCTCTAATTACCATAGTGTAAATACTAACGGCACAATATGAAAAGATAATCCCCAAGTTAAATCATCAACCATTTCATCTACTGTCAACATACAAAATGCAGTACACATTATATTGCCTTTTAAGGACGCTGTTTTCCACATTACTTTCGCTCAGTATTAAAGGAGTGTTTTGTGATGTTAATGATATGTATTGTGGCAGAAGAAGGGACCTGCATGTATGTATATAATATGTTAGATAGATGTGTGCGCACATCTCAGAGTTCACTGGAAGGCACAGAGTTAAATAGCACATCTTGCGGCAGGGACGGCTCAGGAAGTTGGCTGTTTATCCACATTGGTTCACATTTAAACGGGTATGCAGTCACAGGCCTTCAAAGAAAGGCACATTGTGTATCCATCAATTTTAGTACTCATGGGGAGAGGAAAAATAAGCAGCCTGCTATACATAAATCATTAAGACAAAATCAAAAACAAACAAAATATTATGGAGATGTGCAGAGCCTGTGGGTTGAGTTGTGAATGTGGGCTCTAAACCTCAAACCAATGTTGCAATAGCGGTTATATTAGTTACTGTTGGAAAAGAGGCTTTAAACATCGAAGTCTCCACTGACTCAGGCTTTAACAGAGCAGAAGAACAGGGGGAGAGACAGGCTGTGGGTGTTTCTGGAAGCACCTTCCCTCTGTAGACTTGGCTGTAAAATGTGAGGGGACCAGGACACACCCCTGAGGAGTTCTGAAGTGGTTGTAGCCACCAAGGGGCCCTGATAGCCCTGCTGCTACTGTGCACCATCGGCCCCCGAGCAGGTGACAGCGACTCGTCCATACTCTGGGCCTCTGCCAGTAACAGATGTGCTTAGTCAAATGACTAATTGAAAACCTAAAACAAAATCAGCAGCTTGGCTATTTGGCCTGCATAATAACAGGCCTGTGCTGATAAAGGGAGTGGGAGAACACACACACCCCTCTCATCAACAGCGCCATTAACAATCATGAGCAAAGATGAAAACAACGCTTGGTTTATTCTGCAAATGAAAGCACATAACTAGATGCTGTCCCTGGAGTCCATTTCCAATTTTAATAATACATCAAGGAGCACAGCCGCAGCAAATGCTACTACGTTGAGAGCCAAAGCACACCAAACTACTTACAGCTTTCAGCATAGGGAGACAACTCCCAGAGCTAAGACTTTAGCAAACGCATAAAGGTACACAACATGATAGCTATTAGCTAAATTAAAAGAGCCATTACCAGAGCAGAGTGTGGAATCACTTACCAGTAAAAGATTACAAACCAAATATTCTCCATTTCAGAAAGAAAATGTCTGTTTTTGTATGTTTGCTTTTTTTCCCCACCTCATCTCTTTCCATCTTCAATGTGATGCAGCCTGAGCTTGCCTCAAATTATGTACATGAATAATAAAATACCTTCTAATTAAAAACTGTTGTTAAATATGCAAAAATCTAATGATAATGAGATTGTGCAATACCTTGGAGTAAAGCATATTATAAATTACTTAGAAGTGCAAGTCTGCCTGACCCAAACATTGCATTTTGAAGGCGACTTGCAATATTATGTCTGGGGCGTATAGAGTGGGGGGGTTCAGTAGTATGAGTTGGGATCTGTATGAAACTGGTTGTGTACAACATGCACACATATGTCTGTAAATGTGTGTCTGGTAGTGCGTATGTGCATGTGTGTGTATGTAAATGTAAACATATGAGTCTGTGTATTAGTGGGGGGTTTAATAATTGTATTTATGCAAATGCATATGTAGCGTCTGTCTCAATGATTCCTCAAATGTGGGCGCTAAAGCGACTTGTGATGGAGTATAATGACATTGTGTACATTTATATGTCTTTAAATACAAGGTTCAATTGGCAAAAAAGGGGAGGATTATAACTATCTGGCCTAAAATGAATCTTGATTATAGACAAGAGAGAGAAGGATGCCTGCTCCTTCCTGTATGGGACCTTATCTTGGGAAAAATATTAAAGGTAGTTAATAATGAGAGATCCCGTTTTTCTTTGACTTAATCGTATGATGTTTGTCAATTCAAAAGATCATTTTACAAATCGGGAAAGTTGCAGTTTGTCATAAAGATAGTAGAGACCTATTTAGTTGTGTATAAAAAACACACAAAAATCACGACAGGTCTGGCCATGTTGAGTCACAGCTATGTGAAAGGAGAGTTAGTTGGTTCTGTAAGCTAGCTAGCACTCAGAACCAGCTGTACAGAGTCTCAATCATGGGTTTCAGTAAATGTTAAATGAGACAACTTCATGACTTTGGGGTGTGTAGTCTTTATTATTATTATGTTGTTGTTGTTTTTTATTATAGTCTTATATTTTTATACAGTTTTATAACAAACTGACTCTCCTGATTTGAAAATGTATCTTTTAAAATGTTATTTTAAAATTATATGTAATTCAATGCAGAATTCAGACAAGTTAAAAATACAATCATTTCTTGCCTTAACTACTGTACATATCTTTTCTAAAATAAGTTCCCATGGTGGTCCACCACCATCACCACCAGTATTGTCAGTTTGTTTTATTTTTATTTTTATTTGCTGTGGCAGTGAAGCAAATAAATCCTAACATCACTCAACAAATCTCTGCCTTTTTTCCACTGCTTGCTTTGTTTTAGCTTCACATCATCAATCATAGCAATTTTTGTGTTGTCCTCTGATTGAGTCGTCTTCACAGCTCTATGTGGCAAAGCCTTAATGTTTGCAAATGCAGAATGTAAAAATAGAATTTGCAACACATATTTACATGAAGAGACATGGGGGTTGTCAGTTTGCGAGATTGTGTGGATCCATAAAGAAGCAATGATGGAAAGAAAAGTGCACATTTTAAGTTGGGGTTTTTAAAATTCTGCTGTCAAAAGTCATTTCCAATTTGGTTTTCCCGCTAAGTTAATAATGCATAATAACTTGTCTTTGTAGAGAATATTTATACAGGTTTAATGGATACAGTATTGAGGAAAGAACTATTATTTAAGGTAGTTGTAGACCCACACAGACACACACACACATACACGCACACATTTAGACACCACTCTTCATATCCATGAGTTTATTGTATTAAGATAAATTATTGAATCATATTTATGGAGATGAGAGTTGCAAGTCAATTGGAGGCAATAATATTCCTTAGCTTTATAAATTCACTTGACACATGCAGAATAGAGCCTGTATTTAATATTCAGCAGAATAAGACTTCGCTCTGATTGAAAGGTTTGCACTGCACGTTGTCAAACATGATTGCACCATTCTGGGCCAGCAAGCACCGGGAACAATGAACATATTTCACTTAGAGTCAATAGACCTCCGCCATGTTTATTAAAATTTTAACAGGACTCTGGGCTTCACAGGTTCATCAGCTATTCAAAGCTACTGAACAAATCAGCTGTCATCTCTCCTTCCATGTTTCTGCCCCCCCGTGTCCCTGACCTTCCTGGCATCCGCAGCCGTTTTAGATGACTTTCCACCAAGTCTTTATGGCCAAATAAATAGCAGCATGTGACACTATCCATCATGCATTATAATCCTGATTGTTTTTATGTTTGAACCATAAACAAATACTTGATTATGAGGAAAGGGAATAAATCAGGTGACTTTATATGAGAAGGCAATCTAGTCAGTGAAACAGTCATTTAGATTAACGAAGCGAGCGCCTAATACATGCACAAGTCCATGCACGTGCACACACAAACAATTTAAGGAGGCAAGGCCACCAGTAATAGTTCAGACCAGAGGAGCTATTCGAGTGATGTAAAGATAGAAGTTCCTTTATAAAAACAAAGTGCATAAAAGAACAGCAATGAAACTTGTCTCTTGACTGCAGACAAGACTGCTGCTCTCTCTACTGTGCTAACATCTATATGTGTACATTGTTTGTGTTTATTCCACGTCTAACCTTGCTCATCAGGGAATCAGTGTGTCTTTCTTCAGTTATTCATCATTGTCCTCTCACAGTTGTTCAAGTGTCTTGGTTTGGCTTATCAAACAAGCTAAACACACCATTGAGGTGAAAACTTGACATAACAATGTGGTGACGTCAAACAGGCTCATCCAGAGTCAACTGTGAGATGAGAGGCCCCTTTGATGTAAGAAATGCAAGGCAGCCTGGAAAACAACAGCCTTTTGGTGAGGTAGGATGAAATGCTTGCATGTGTATGTTCTGTATATGAACAGAGGTGTATCGTTATGTGTGTCTGTGAGAGAGTGAGACAAAAGCCCCATTTACACAGCCTTTTCAAGGTGCACCTTTATTCCGCACCGACGTTCTGTGTAAATAGAATGAAGGCGTAGTGAGAGTCTGTGTTGTCCTGCCTCTGA
This sequence comes from Chaunax sp. Z400, assembly GCA_037577475.1. NCBI lineage: Eukaryota > Metazoa > Chordata > Actinopteri > Lophiiformes > Chaunacidae > Chaunax > Chaunax sp. Z400. The sequence continues at coordinate 29,652,478 of CM075184.1, read as the reverse complement.
GTACAGTGGAGGTACTGTAGTAACAGTGCCACATTTTTTTTTTGCCATGTTAGTCCATTCTTTACAAAGCTCTACTCGACAAACATGATCGATGTCACACTAGGTGCTGACGCTGCTGTGCTAAGCAGCATTGCCACCACGCAGTATCGTGGTTGGTTTTCCATTCGGAAAAAAAGTTGGTACCCGATGCTACTTTTCAAGTACAACCTCCATTGCGGTTCCAAGAAGGCTGAGCAGGTCCTAAAAGGTCGCGTGAAACATTGCAGTCCACTGATTGGTCGCAGAGAACAATTTCTGTGTCATTGCATCATCAATGCCTTGCATGCACGGAATATCGTGCACGGCACAAATCAACGGCCGGTTTTGTGCGCAGTCGCTATGACGACCAGCTACACTGAAAACAGCCTCTGGGAAAGTACCTGATACCAAAGCTGAGTCGAGTCCAGTAGAGCCGGTACCACATAGTGGAAATGCTGCTAAATATGTCACACCCCCTTTGCTCGCCGACCCCCAGCTCACTATTTAAAATCACACACAAGAGCAGAGATGCTCCGCCGTTGTCTTGTTAAGTACACACACAAAAAATAGGCGTTGTAGAGAAGGGTCCTCGTTTCGGCACTGTTGCACAATCTCTGTGTAAATAAGACCAAAGAGAAAGAAGGAGGGGAATCTACAGTCCTCTGTGACTGAGAAAGAGTGAGTGAAATTGGATGTATGTGTGCATGCATGAAACTCATTTTACCCAGCTCTCAACTTACATCCTTCATACAGCGGAATGAAGTGAGCGAGAAAGTAGCAGTTCTTTGGCAAATAAAATCCGCCTCATGCAAAGCCAGTATTAATTTAGTTTTTCTGTCGGAATGAAATGTTTTTGTTTTGGGAGGAAATTGCCCTCAGCAGTAATGAATTTCCCCCCTCTGTGCTGTGTGGCACCATAATTTAGCAGAGTGATAGATCACATAGGCTGACGATTTGAGTGTGCATATATTCTAATAGAAAGCTGATAAATATTAAATGTGCAACATTTAAAAGAGGCTCATTTCCCCCAGCTTTTAGTGCAGGGAGAGCAAATTTTTTTCATAATGGCTGCTGGCACCATAAGACAGGGAGAGAAAAAAAACACCACAAGCATTATTGAGGCCAATATTTATTCACATTTATTTATCCAAATAAGTCTGTTAGCAAAAGAGATATCAAAGAGGCCGTGAGTAGTTAGTTTTGCAAAGCTCAGAGCTCTCTGGCATATGACAATACCCGCTGCTGCATTTCAAAGCATCGATCACCCGTCATCACAAACCCGTGGTGATTTTGTCGTCCTCCTTTTGTGTTGATATGTTTACACGGCCATTCTCTTGTTGTCGTTGTGATCAGTTCTTGCTTTGGTATGAAGTTACAGTCAAAATATGCAAGTGATTGTCTGCTAAAACAGCTCTCAGTTGTCTATGAGAGAAGATTTCTTTCCCTTCAAAACATGTCAGATGTTTTTTTGATGTTGTTTGGAAATTAGTTTTAGACCCCGGGATGTGTTCGGAATGCTTTGGTGTCTTGGCATATTCTTTTTCATGTCATCTTCATGGTTAAACACATTTACAAATCAACTCAATTACTTTCTGGATGAAAAACTGGAGTGTCAAAAACAAGGTAATCAAAGCAGGTTGAGTAGCTTTTTTGTTTCTGTTATTTGTAGTAATTTCACACATTATTTTGGAACGTTGCTCTACATAGTGGTGTTCAAATGCTGATTTTAAGGAGAACGTCGCTCAGTTGAAGACTCGGCATCCTATTCATACACTTAAAATAACCGATCAGTGCAAAATTCTTTGACAAATGTACAATGAAAAAGAGGGTATGTCCAAATGAGCATTACTAATTCATAAAGATGCATTGCATAGGTTGCTTGGTGTTTAAATTAGATGAATGATGTGGTTCCATTTAAGGCAACAATAATACACTATTGCTAAATTTGAGTTGAGCAATAGTTTGCAGGATTGCATAAACTCTATAAGACTCCCTTGTCATGACTAACACAGGTATGATCATCACATCTTTTATCATAATGAAATCTTTTTTCTTATTTGACCAGTGGTGCAAACTTTATATTTGAAATGTAAAAACAAGTTTTGTCAGTGTTGAAACACTGACAAAGATAAAGATGCCTACACCTGTTGCCTGAAGTAACCCAGTGGATGTGCGTGTTTGCGGAGAGTTTGCATTGCTTTTAGCTATGCGAGATACACTTTTACAAGTTTCACATGTGCAAAAACATGAATTCACTATTTGGTTTTATGCAACTTCATCTTAACTGCCATCGTGTGTATTTGCCCTACACTTCTTCAAGCATTTACATTGAATTAATGAGTGCAGACACACCCTGCCCCGCTGCTTTCAATTGGCTCCAGGGGTTTAACAAGCTGAAAGGGAAGAGTTTTATGTAATAGGCAAAAAAGAGAGAGAAGAATTCAGTTTTTATGCAGTATCTCAACTGCTTTACTGATTTTACATATTCATATACATATTGTAATTACTTTGTAGTCACTTTTTTGGTGTTGATTTAAATATCTACTGGTTAGAGATTATGCAGCTGGATTGTTCCATGAATAAGGGACGACAAGACTGCAGAGATAGAGCACAACGGAAACAATCTAGGGTTGAACATTAAATTAAAAAGTTTTAAAAAAGGGTGTGTGTGTGTGGGGGGGGGGGGGGGGGGAGGAGGGAGATATGTTATTAACATATCTCAAGAACACTTCATTTGATCTACTTCAAACTTTGCATGTGAGTTAAAGGACGCTTATGTTCTGCTGAAATGAAACAAGTGCACATATAAATTATGGGGGGGGGGGCTACAAATGAATGGTAGGGGAAACACTGCCAGGGCTATGCTGAGCACATTGTGATGCAGCGTTTGTCAAATTTCACCATCTCTTTTTCCACTCTGTTCCCCATCTCCACCTCTTCAATCTTAATTTAAAGCAGCAATAGGCCTCGGCCATACAAGCCGGTCCGCCTGTGTCGCTATAAATGGTGCCTAATTCGAGATTACACAAAACTATGCATGAGATGATATTTCTTTTGTCTGGTCCGAAAATAGAGGCCTGTGAGCTCAAGCATCATTTAGCCTGGCTAAATTACCATGACAAGGAGATGAGCAAACGGACAGTGCCTTGGCTTATCTGAGAGAGAGTTGCACTTTAAAAGAGGTTTAATGGAACCAATTATTAGCAGGATCTCTTCGCCGTCTGCTCTTGTTGCCACTTGATTGTTCTCGTTATAAATGTCCCTCCATCCCTTGACAGGGTTGGCCACCAGCACCAGCCCGTCTTCATCTCTCCCTTGTATCGTGATGAGAAGGTCAATGGACTACTCTTCACAGCTCTTGAACCTTTTCCATATTTCTTAATTAGGCCAGGCTTCATGTAAAAATGGAGCTGATAGGCTGGTACTTCTTTCTGCTCTCTTTCACACGCAGACACACATGCACACAGTGAACACATTCACACCTCACACTGTGTTCACTAGCTAAGTCTGACTGGATACCTGACATTTCTCACAGGTAAAGGCGGACTTAAAGATATAGGTAATGTCAAGTGGTTGATTTCTTACACTTTACACATGACCAAACCTGCCAATTTGTGCTGCCTCCAGTTGGCAAGGCACAAGTTTAACATCTGACATATTGGGGAGGAGCTGGACAACACATCCCAAACTTTGGCAAGGGACACCACCCTTACCGTATAAATCAAACCTTTTGCACATGCTTGAAATCCTCAAGTTGTTCTACTGAGAACCAGTCGATTCGAGTACTAATTAGCAATCAGATGAGTGTCACGGCTCGACTGGTAACGGTGTATGTGCATGTCTGTGAAGTTATCCCATAGGTATAATGTGGGGGCTGTTCCTCCTTTTGCCTCTCATCACATTTAATGAAACCACTGCTACAGTATTTCTCTTTCCAAGCAATTTAGTCTTCGTCTTTAAAGAGGCAACTTGAAACATTTTTTTTTTTTTTCCCCCTCTGGTCACAATCTCCAGTCATGAGCCCAAGATACATTAAGTGGCTAGTGTGAGACAATGCACTGAGGCTTTGACAGTAGGCTTTAATTGATGCTGTCTCCATGGACGGGTGGAGATGCAATTTGAATGTCGGTAAGGCTGCAGACAAAAACACAAGGCCTAGTTTACCACTACCACAGCCAGAGTATGGCCTCTGTTTCAATGTGTTCTGGAGGAGAGGTGTTCCGTGAGGAAACCTGACTGCACTGACTGTGCATATCTTGTTGCTTGCATATGCTTGCATAACAATAAACCTGCTTGATAAAGTGACACTTGGAACGTCTAACAGAGCCACAAAGCCCTAGCCTCAAACATGTTTCCAGTATGTGTCTACAACAGGATATTGGTTCTGCTGTACTCGACTGTATGCTTCTTTATTTTGGGATAAATTCTTCACGATAGTCTCTGAGACAAAAACCAGATGTCTACCATTGAACATTGCTCTGAAGCTCTTTTGTGCTTGTACTTTGTGTTTCTCCTGAACAACAACAGAATTTTACAACACACCTTTAAACCGGCACCTGAAAAAAATATATCGAATACTGTGTATATCTCTTAAAAACATTTTTCCTGCTGCCTTCAGGGGGCTACAGGTACAGATACTAAAAGATTTACTTCTGTTTATTTATTTACTTCCGCTTAAACCACATTAAATGTTAATGTTTCGTATTGATTAAATGCATGGGGGAGTACCTAAAGTCTGCATGAACTGAAAGATGGAGTGCTTTTTGTTTATGCATATTGTGTCCTGCAAAAACGGTCAGATAGGGAGGGACTTGTTGCAGATATTGATTAGCGTTTACCAAACAAGGCCTGTGCAGGACTGAACACAACATCTTACAACAGACCCAAGCCTGATGGAGGCCAGTTTGATGACAGCTAACATTAGCTGCATGGCTAATTACGCAAGCCATAGCTTTTTAACAGGCGCTACAACAAGTAACATTAAATAGTGTCATTAAATAGTGTTATAGTGTCATGCTTTTGCTGTCTAATCCCTGTGTCACATTATTAAGACCATTAGCTGCTTAAAATTTGTGCTGTGCAGACACAAGAACTATTGGAAACCTTCACTTAGGATGAAGCTCATTGTTTTTGTTCACTGCAGCGCTGCACCCTTTATCAAGAGAGCTCCAGTGAGATGGGGTTAAAGGGGAGTGAGAAGGGTGAGGATGTGGTGAGGGTATATGGCAGGAACAATGATAACCTCCTGTGTTATCATTGTTATTTTGCTTTGTAACCTTAGAAGACAAAAGGGGCAAAACATTTATTCAGCTATAAGTATCTTATGGTTAGAACATTGCAGAATTGCTTAAGAGTCAAAGAGGCAGCCAGACATGCCGTCAGTAAGTGCGAGTCAAAGTGACAGAACAAAAGGTTGCTTTACAAAGTGCATGCTGTTCCAGCCACGTGTGTCTTTTGCTTAATTTATGGAGCTGCTGTTTTAGGGCATTTTAGATTAGAATATCTCATTCCATGTCTTACTGTGTGGGGCTCATTAAAGCCGTGAACGACCCACTTCTGTTACCCTCTTATTGGCCTAAGGTGCAATAACCGCCAATCAGACAATTTAGAGCTATTTCAGAATTCAGGTACATTAAACTGGGTTTGCATCATGTTAATACGCGGGGTCTGTTTGGTGACGCCGGCCTGATAGCGTTATTCATCTCATGATTCATCTGGCTTTTAGAAAACACCATAAAAATATATTCTGGTAATGACTCTGATGTCGTCAAGAGAGTGGGCTGATGGTGTGGTTAAATGCATGAATGCGTGCTTGTATTATTTTCAGTATGTGTTGAATCTATGGTGGCAATTATGCTTTCATTTCCACTCAACTGCACTGTGTGTGGTGCTAAGCGTCAACCGAGTCATTAAGTTGGAGTTTGGACTAAGGAATAGCTGAGTCCCATGTGTTTGTTTGTGTGTTTTTGTGTGTTTTATGGTCTGTATTTGAATAAGACAGTTGGGTGGGAGCAGAGTATATTACTTGTGTGTTTGTCTGAGTGCAATTCTGTGTTTGTGAGGACTAATTTGGAGATTTGAAAAAAAGGACATTTTGGCCGTCACAGAGGCTGCTGTGCATTTACATACTGTATATGTTTATGCTCACATGAATTTCAATGCACATCATTGCACCTGAGTAGCAGACTGCAGTCTGTGTACTTCTTTCTTTCTGTCTTTTTATACATGTCAAAGTGTCGTCCTGTTTGCACGTGCACATTTTCACGTCTCTGTGCATGCCTTCATGTATTTGTGTGAACTGTATTGTGTTGTTTCAGCTCCTTGGAGGACGTGACCTGAGTGGGTAAGGACAGTGTTTAGGGAGGCGAGTTGGGAGGAGGCCAGCCTTCTCATTAGCAGGACAGATGTGAGGTCGCTCTGACCAGATTGCTAGCCACTTCCTTATAAAAACAGTTCACCAATAGCCTGGCGTGAGACTTACAGAGGTGAAGCAGGGGCATGGAAATGTTCTGTGTTCCTGACATATTGTGAGTAGCCACCAGACAGGGGAAAGCCAGCAGTTATAACCCACCTCAGAGGCCACTGAACACTGTCTCACCCCCTCTCCGCTTGTTCGCAACAACATCCTTTTACAAGAATGACGGTCAAAAATAACACAAGCGGAAAACTGCAATGAGCTGCTACTTTATCCCTCCTGGACCCCTCCTGGGACAATTAGCAATCCAAAACCAAAGAGAAAGAGGCAGAAGTAGAGGGAGGAGGTGAAGGTGGGCGAAGGACAGAAGAAAGGATATGCATGGAACAAATTCTGCCACAATTTCCATCCCTTTAGAGAGAGACTCTAAGATGAAAAGATGAGGAGGGCAGTAAACAAGAGATTAGATCATTACAAACCGAAGGCCAAATCATAATCTCTGGTTTCGTTTTTTTCCTCCTGTTTTCTAACGGCGGAGTCAAGATGGCTGCAGAATTCAGGAGAATGTGAGGTGAGATCTTGATGAGGGCCTGCAGCTGGCTCGATACATGCAGTGCACTTTTTCAAGTAATTAATTAATCATGTTTTGTACCATCTGTTCTTTAATATTACATTTATAAAAGAGGGCACATTCAGCCTGTATGTTAGAGACACTACACAGAATGCAATGTAGTGACCAATAATTAAATACAACATGAATAAGTTACTCTGGAGTGGCTGTCAGCACAAAGAGAAATATCTTTTTTGTTCGTGCATTATACCCACTCACTCAAGCAGGGAGGAGAGGGGGTGCTTCTTAACAGTGCTAATGGTTCTGTGTGTGTGTGTGTGTGTGTGTGTGTGTGTGTGTGTGTGTGTGTGTGTGAGACACCAGCTAGAATCAGGTAGACAGGTCATACTGTCAAGCAGGGAGCAAGTGCATGGAAAAGAGGGGTCAAGGGCTAATAAATCGCTCGGACGCTCTTTTTGAGATGACAAACACGTGCTCCTGCCAGAAGGGAACCATTAAAAATAATTTACACAAGCTTTATGTTGGCTGAGCTCTTTTTGATGCAGTGTTTCCCTTGGCAATTATGGCTATGGCTCAGCTCCAGCCATATGGCCAGTCGGGCAGCGGGCCGTAAGGCTCAGGAATACCTGGGTGGTTAATTAAGAGCAGTTGCCAGGGCCATAGGAGGCCACTCTCAGATCTTCCACACCCCCATCACCATCACCACCATCTCTGCTAACACTCTCACTTCCTCCTAGAGCAGACCCTCCACTGTGACCTACTGTTGTCTACTTGCTCACAAGCAGCAGCCACTGGGGACGGGGAGAAGCCACCGGTAATTATTTGAGATAACATCCCTCGAGTTGAGGTGGGATCTGTGAGAGAGGAGAAAAACTGTGCTGTGTTGTGTTGTTGTTGTTTTTTTCCCCGTTTCTGGATGTGTGCACATGTGCACATACGTGTGTGTGCACAGTTGTATAAATGCGCGTATACTCCAGAGCATAAAGGTCAACATTTCCACTTTCCCTCTGGAGTGAGTGTAATGCTTCTTTAGAATGGAGGACAACGTAGCCGCGCTTCTCATAAATACCTCATTCAGTATTCAGACATTTACTGTACTCTGCTCTCGGTCACCAGACCAATTTGAATAAACTATTCTTACTTGTCAGGGAGCGCTCACCTCACTTTGATTGACATGTACATATTTCAGTGACTGCAAAAAGACAATGTGAATATCAGGCATTGGGCCGTTTAAGAAAAAATAAAATCATTGTCATAAAAAGGATCTGTAATGAATAATTATGCTGTATGTTTTTCTACAATCAGACAGCTGCACATACTCATACATTCAGTGACTAATATTTCTTTTGTTCTGTCTGTTCAGCTCAGAAGCTGTTTGTGAAGATGGTGACTTCACCAAAACCATTCAAAATGCAGATGAGAGGCCTCAGTGTGTTTTATGTGGAGTGGTGCGAGAAAACAAATTGGACAGACATGGAGAGACAAAACAAAGCGTTCTCAGCATAGCTAGAAGTCAAAATAATTTTTCCGTGGAGAGAAGAGACCTTCAGATGACAGTGTTTTGACAATAGAAAATGAAGCCAGTTATGAGTTTATTTGTGCAGTGTGGTTTGTGCGCTGATAGATAGCCAGCATTACTTGTGAATGTTAACCTCGATTGACACTCGGACATTCCCTCCCCGACTTTCGGGCTTGTTCTTAATGTGGAAAAATGTATTCAACATTGTGTTGACGGCAGAGTCAGTAACAAGTGTGTGTGTTACTTTTGTATTATGTGAGTGTGTGTGTCAGTTTCCATGCCTAACAATTGTCAGAAATTCTGTGTGTCTGTGTAGAATAATTTGACGGTGACATTTGAGAGTTATTTTTAATGATAACCACCATCCTCGTTATAGTGGTGAGTATACCAACCCGATTTTGTGGAGGGGAGCATGTTTGTGAAAATTGGGAATAAGAGAGAAGTAACACTGGCTTTTGAGTAATTTGTTTGTTTATTTTTGGATTAGTTAAAGGTACAAACGTGTTTTGTTTTTTTCCTGTTTTGTTGAGGTGATTTTGATAAGAAATAGCTTTAGTTTAAAAAGTTGTAATTACCTAAGTTGCGCCTTGTGGAAAAGTCTTGTTGAAATGTTAAACTAGTTTTTGTTTAAAATTACACCACTTGTAAATAATTTGCTCTGTTAAAAATTCCTATTTTTGATAATAAAAGAGAAAAAAAAGAAAGTATCCCCACCTGTCATGCAGGAGAACAGGGTTCGATTCCCCCAATGGGGGGGAAGATATTTTTGGGGCTGCTTTCGCTTAGGTGGTCATCAGAAGGTCGGTTGTTCGATCCCCAGTTCCCCCGGTCTACATGTCAAAGTATCCTTGGACAAGAGGGGGGGAACTCTCTTGGCCAGGTCACTCTTGGAAAAGATCTCAATGAGGATTGTTTTACCTGGTAAAATAAAGGATATAATAATAATTAATCATACAGCCTACAGTCCTTTTATTCTATATATCACACAATGTCTTCATTGGCTGATGAAAAGACAAAATACAGACAAAATAACCCACTGACTTTTACAACAACCTTTGTAAACACAAACAACTTCAGATCAAACCAAATTTCAACTCATATCTATTGTCGTCCACTATCTATTGACCCTACTGTGTTATCATGGTTCGTTCTGTCATAACATATAGCTTTGACCTTGGCTAAGGTCTTCACAAGTCTCCTGTCTAAACATATTGATATTCATAAAAGCACTATCACTCTATCAATCTGCTAGACAGAGATCTAATACACTATAATGAAACAATAATGAGGAATTTTCTCTTGTTAAAATGTCATTTATGTAATGAATAAAAGATGATGGGTTCAGCTGTCTCTGCTTTGTTCTCAATCAGCCTTTTTTTTTTTTTTTTGCCTTGGCCTGTACACTAACAACGGCATCATTGGCAGACATTGTCCCCATAATCAGCCAAAATAGCTTCATGTTTCCACTGTCTAAACAATCATTAGGATGTTGTTTTGTTCATTCGCGTCGCCTCAGCTTTTCATTGGCAAACAGTGTCTGCGACGAAAACACTGACAGCTTCTAATCTAAATCTGTGATAGTTCAGAATGTCCTGATTGCGACAGCATGGCAAGGCAAATACATTTGTGACTGTGTCTGTGTGTCAGGAACCCCCTGCTGACTCTCCACCTCATCTCCATATTTCCTTTATGGGAAATTTAAATGGATACATGATTATCTTTACACGGACCCAAGCAGGAAATGAGATCCTACCCTTCACTGTGACTAAAGAAGAGAGGGAAATGTTATGGTACACATTATAAATGATTTATGGGTGTAGAGAATGGCATCTTTTCCTTGATAACCTCTGTTGTGTGTATTTTACGTGCTCATTTTTCAACTGAGATCCTGCAAGGTCCCAGTGGTGCAGTGCTCTCTCCCTGTACCTCTCTAAACAATAAACAGCACTATCTGCCTGCATTCAGTTTTCACTCGTTTACACTGACCTGTGTCTTATGGTAATAAATCCCAGTGAGTGAACGAAGGCTGATATACTTGATGCTGAATAATTGGTCATTTTGGTTGGAGGCTCCCCTGCTTCACATTATCGCTATAATGAAGGCCTGCTGAATATGGTGATCTGTGTGTGCATCTGTCATCTGTGTGCATGTGCGAGTCTGTGTGTGTGTGTGTGTGTGTGTGTGTGTGTGTTGCAGAGATGTCTCCTGAGTCAGGGATTATTGCTGATAGATTATTTCTTCAGCCCCCTCGTTATCACTGGATCAAACAGACATGTGACCCGCACTTCATCACTCTATTCATCCTCCTCTTAAACTGAGCTCTGGAGACCTGCAGAGGAGGCTGCTGGAACCATATATATATATGGCTGGGTTGAGACCAGGGGCCAATAATACTGCTGCACTGGGACACTTTTGCATAATTATAAACCACTGCTAGGCCTGTGTGTAGTACATCTTCAGCAGCATTATGAATTTTTTTTTTTTAAAGCTGAGAAAATTGGCACAGTTTGATTTAAAATCGCTTTTCATTCATCTGTTTCATTCTGTTTACCGTCCAGTGGAAACACAGGATGTTTAAAAAGCGATAGCTCTTTAAAATTTTTTTCTGGTCTCTAAAGTCGAGACTCATGTTCCAGCCCCTGTTATTATGTGATATTGTCGTCTTTCCTCATTACTAGTTGAAGGACAGGCCCTTTGATGCTCATTAGCGAGTGTCCCTGTGTCAGCAGTACAGACGAGTCATAGAAAGGTGGTGTGAGCAGCAGCTATGAGAGACTGTGATGTCAGCCAACCTGTGTATTCTATGACAGTGGTGACACCCAGTCGGTCCTCCTTTTGTCAGGAGCCCCTAATGAGGTCATCACTGTCCCTGAGACGGGGTCACCCTTACATTTGACCCCTGTCCCTCTCCACGATGTAATGTCAACAACTCCTCCCATCACCTGCCCGGTGACGTCCCAGCACAGCTCTCCCTCATTGGCTGGCCGCATGTCGAGCTGTCATGCAAGTGACCAGTGTGTGTGAAAATCAAGGTGGGCTGATGTCTTCTAATGAGACAGACGTAGAGCCCTGCTAATGTCCCTGCCTTCGTTAGGCAGGACCCAGCTGCAGCCTGTCAGCCCCCTTGTTAAGCTCAGCCCTGGTGGGACGGCCGGGCAGGGCGACGCGACTGACGCTCTGTCTATCTGTCTATCAGCTGAGTCCGCTTCTCTCCTCCCCTCTCCCCTTGGTGGACCTTAGTCTCCAGGGTGGAAAGAAAACTCTGTCTGCCTGATGGCATGGCACTGTATGTCAGAGCTGTACTCTGGTGGTTTTCCCCCGGATCCTGGGAGGTGGTTGGCTAATGATCCGCCGACAGGGCTTTGGAGCACTCCACGGCATTTTGTTTCCTGATTAGAATGCAGTGGTGGCCTTTGTCAACAGCGATGTCAGCCGCTGTAAGGACAAAGCATTGTTACAGGGAGCATAATTAAATCTGTCTCCTGTGAATCTGCCACCTGTGTTGACCAGGCAGTCAGAGGTTGTTTTTTTTCACCTCCCACTCTGCGTTTTGTGTTTATTCTCACCCTCCTCCTACCTCTGTATTTGTTGCTAATATACTTTGTAAAAGGAAGGCAGCTGTATAACAGGGAAAGGGACAGGATTTTATATTTCTGGGGACAGTGTGTTGTTTGCTCTGCTTTGCAAAAACAAATAAGGTACATTAAAATCTGTCAGTTATAATAAGCTCTTCTATCCTCATTTGTAGACTGGAGTCTGAAAGCTCAGATAAAAATGAATGATATGTAAATACATAGTGTATTGGCACATTTTTATTATTAATGTGTATGTATGTCTTTTCTGTTTCCTTTACCCAAATGTTGTCATAAAAGACTACAGTTATCTGTCTCATCAAACACACAGTGACATGTGAGCCGGAGCTAACCAGACCATTAAAAGCAACAGCAGTCCTCAGGATATGGACTGGTCAAAAATTAATTGGCCCCATGGCTGTTTGAAAGCACAGAGAAAACAACTCCATGGAGTGTATCAGGGTTTCCCACATAAAATATGTCAATTTTCTCCGCTCAAGCCATTCGAGCAATAATGACCCCATGGTGCTGTAGAGTGGTGTGACAACACAAATGACACTACACTGTGTGCTAATGACATGGGATGTAGTTGCTGGGTAAACATGGCAATTAAACAACAGTTTCAGACTGAGTGGGGCACACACCGAACCTTCACAGACCCCATTGTGTCTTTGTCTTAGCGTGTTCTCTCTCTCTCTGTTTCTGTCTCTCTCTCTCAGCAAGACATTTGCATGCTGGAGGCATAATTGGCTGGTCTCATGGTGGCAGTGGCAGTATTCCTAGAATGAGGACATCTCAATGCACCTCACACGTCCTTACTGTCACAAGGCTCACTGCTGAAAGCCTTCCTGACACAAACACAGCAACACAGAATGCTCCCACAATGGCAGCCATGTTTGCTCCCACTCAAACTACACCCTGTGACAAGAAGGAGCTGAACTAAGCACATTCCTCTTCCCCCCCGCTTGCAGTTTCCAAAGTTCAGGATTACCGTCAGCATGCAGGAGCTCTTCTGGAGAAGTTTTTTGCTGTCTGAGAAGGCTGTGTGAGAGAGTTTGGAGGGTGACAGCATAGGTGTAGCAGTTTGCTGAAGGAAACTCATGTTGAGTTTGGGTATGTAGGCACATTTGAACATGTAGTAATGGATAAGTGGCACACTGTGTATGCATGATGGACTGAACTCAAATATATTGTCGCTTGGAATGTGAAACAAATGTGTTACATGTTTCCCGTTTCAGAAAAGACAAAGTATAATAAATATGGCCAGTTTTTTATTCGTTTTTTACAGCCCTAAGTGTTACTATCCATCTTTTAGCATTTTGCATATTGTGCATGGCTGTATAAAGGAGACACTGTAGAGTGCAACAGTGGTAACAACATGCTCATCTTATTGATAGAGTAGACCTGCCAAAGCCTTAAAACAATCAGCCACGGAACAGTTAGGAATTATGAGCACTTTTGTAATTAATAGCCTCATAACCGTCACCTTATAATATGTCCTAATTCTTAATCAGCAGAGTGATATCTGTTTTAGAGCAAAGTTTAATTACAAAGTAAAACCTTTGCAATGTAGTGATTATCAATTTTAAATGACATTATAATTCATTTTCCCATTTTATTTACTCTACATTCCACCTCTACATAACAGATTCTTTTTGGCAGGGTTTGTGTGGAGCGGTCACACCCATACAAATAAAAAAAAAAAATATTTTGAGCTTGGCTTTTCCCCTGAGTGGTGATAGAGAAATAAAGTTTTTTTTTAAATGTCTGAATGAATGACTGCCATTGGACAAGGAATTGCACTCACGTCAGGCTTGACATTCTCCATCAAACTACAGCGTACCCTTGTGAACAAACAGTCTGTCTAAAACTCTAAATGGGCTCAGTCAAAATGGATGCTAGAGCCCAGTCAAGGCTTAAATCATCTCTCTGTTGAGCTCAAAAGAGAAGCGTTGAAGCCAGAAAATAGAAGAGCCGGGCTGATGGAATCTGGCGCAAACACATTCCCACCTTTCCAATCTTATTTTCGTCTCTTGCCTTCTGCCTGGTTCCCTTGCAGGAGCTTAGTGTACTTTTTGTGTCCCAGTGCGTACAAAGTCTATCAGAATGCATTTGTTTCAGGGAGCCCCCATTCACTTTCAAAGGGTTAAACAGACCATTCACTGGCCTGTCAACATTCCCTGGCCTGCCTCATGGAAAAGTCTGCTCGAGTTTTGTTCCCGATCAACACTTGTCTCCTCGGCCCGTTGTTGCTTGCGTCGTGTAATATCCATGACAATCGTGTTGGGCTTTTCAGGGGGCTCTGTAGCACCCATTCTGTGGGGCCACTTTCAGGCCATAAAGAGCTTTATTTGTGTGGATTTGAAAGAGTCATGTGAAGTGCCCTCAGGCTGGAATCCTCTTCAGCGGGTCACCACTGTCTCAATGGGCTTCACACTCACAGGCGGCCATCAGTACTGCCCGCACGTTCTTATGAAGCAACATCAACGCCACCGCTGCCAGAGTTCTGAAAGTCCTCTGAAACGTGCACTACAGGAAGAAGCGGTGGGTGAGCGGGGGTTGGGGACTGATACAGGGGGGAGAGACAACCCTAGCGAGGGAGAGCAGTCAGCAGCAGGAGGGGTGAGGAGCAAAAAGTGAAGCAAAGGACCAGTTTTGGGCTTGGATGAGGATGATGAGGACAGTATTGTGAGCACTTGACGTGGCTGGGTGTCAAACATCAGCAACAGCAGACGCCCTTCTGATCCCAGCCTGCCTCTCTATAATCCACCCGCCTGAAGTGCGTGGACACACACAAGCCACACAGCAGCCGATGGAGCTGATGGTCAGGGCGTGGGAAGTAAGGGAGGCCCAACGGCGTATCCATTTTCATGGACCATATGGAAATTCTGTTGTGTGCGCAGCGGACACGTTAGATAGCGGTGACCCTAACGGCCATGTGTGTGTATGCTGAATGCTAAGCAGTGTGGAGAGGGGCGTCACCCTGACCCCTGGCATATGGGTATCCATTCTGAAGGAGGGTTTTCACAAACACAGCCATGCTGCCAGGCAGGCCCTGGGGACTTTGATTTGTTAATGAATTGCTCTATTGACTTGCATCTTCGCCTGCTTAATTAGAAGACACCAACAACAATCCCTGTTTTCTTCCCCCCCCCCTCTTTTTATTCCACCCTGATCTTATGCACAGAGAGGAAGATGTGGACGGAGTGGGGGTGGTGTGGGTGATTACAGAATGCTATTGTATGTTTGACTTAAATCTTCAGGCTTGTCATCTGTTTCTCCCCCTCTTCTGTGGCTTCCATTCTTCAGCCAGCTAATTTGTATTGTGGCAGTTTAAGACAACTCTCCAGTGCTCAGTGATGCAAGAGAACAAACCTAATGCCCCGCTTCCCCGCCTCCCTGTCCTACTCCCCCAACCTCACATCCCTGTTTCAGACAGTCCATGGCCCAGGACCAGCCTCCTCTAAATCTATTTCCCAGTCCCTCCCCAGCCCTCATTACCATGTGGAGACAATAATGGTTTTGTCAGGACGATACCTGCTTTACAAGTAGCAGATTATTGTGTCCCGCCAGTGTTAACACAACAAGTACAAGCCCTCTGTCTCTGGCCATTCCACCGGCTGTCAGCACTCATCCATAATGGCAGTGTCACAGCATAACACACAGCACACAAAGACGTGTGACCCTCCAGCTACATGCACAAAGACATACAGGCTCTATAAGACTACACAACATATGGCTGCAGCATTATGCCCCGTGATTCTTCAGCAACCCACCACCAAGCCAAAACTTCCTGCCCTTTGTCCGGAAAATGTGTTGCCTCTGGCTGCTGGGCCACACCGTGCCACACTGTGCCATGGTTGTGCACCAATTACACCATACTTTACCAGAAGTGCCATCTGTATGCCAAATGGGCCAGTCTGTCTGAGCATTCTGGCCCAATACTGTAGGTGTGAATTTTACAGGCCTAAGAGTGTATTAAAGACAGTAGGGGGCTTGTATGTGTGTGCAGGTTTTTTTTCTCCCTGTTCACACATTTTGTGCATGTGTGTCTTTTTGCATAGAGGACTACTTATAATATTACATATGAAATACAGCTTTTACAGCCCTGCTGTGTGGGTGAGCATTGCCTACAGCAAACAAAAGCAAATAACAGCAAAGAAAACTGTCCCATATCTAATCTTGTTGAACTTCCATTGACATCTGGAGACGTGGGCAATTTTTCACTGCTAAACCAACACAATGGGGAATGTGTGTTTTACTGCAGCTGAAGGCTTTTATCAAGTCCCTGTGCAGATGTCGTCCAGGTTCTATTGACAATGTCTCATGCAATACCAGTGCTTCCACTGTCCAAGAATGACATGAGAGGAAGTGTAACAGACTTTGACAGCCTTTTCTCAATGCTGCAGACAAAAGGAGTCATCAGTGGAATTGTGATACTGTTTATCTTTTTATCTCTGAAAGGAAACGGATGGTATTTTTAGAAAAACAAAATTCAAATGATGTTTCCTTCATGTGTGTCAATATATGCTGTTAATTTTCTATATTAGCAGTGCTTAACAGTGCACTAAAAAGACTTTCCTGACTGATTGATGTGAGCCACTGCATTGAAACAGTATGTGTCAGCAGCAGTGGAGAGGTGAAATTATTTAACATGTGAAAACTGACTGGCTGAGGGAACTTCCTGTGACTGTATATGTGACAAGGCAGTGGGTCAGCTGGAAGAACTTCCTGCCCTCTACAGAGTGGTGGACGCCTGCTGTGTGGGTATAACATGGTAGGCCAGGTCTATTGTTTGTAAAGAGGATGTGCTCTGGTGTTGTCTTGGCCCCCGGGCTGAGACACACTGTGTATGACGCACGAAAACTCTAACTGACTGATCAGGGTGGAGGCAGGCAGCTCTCGCTCGGAGTTGAGGTCTGGTATGGAGGTTGTGTCCAGTGATGGGTGCATAATTAATCTCTACCACCAGGAAAAGGTCACTAGTGGAATCATTTTGAGGCGATAGCTTTGTGTCTGAACTGCGTATTCTGGCCACGTTAGATGTTAAAAAAATGTCTAGAATAATATTTGCTAAAACATCCATTTAATGTTTTGGGAAATTCAATGTCTTAAGTTTTATGTTATTTTTCTATTACAATTAAAATTTTTCTGCCACAGCTGCACTTTTTGTGAACCTGTCATGAAATGCAATCCACTCCTAAATAATTGTTTGTATAAGGGTGTCAGATGAACCTTACCATTGCATTTTCCCAGCTTTGACACTAGGGTAATCTGATGGGTGGTGCTTGGCAGGTGGTGAGCTATAGGGACTATATGGGTGATGTCTTCGATGCAGAAAACGTCATCATTTTTCTATTTGCAGTGCCTTACAGACGGGTTGGCTGATTATATTAGTTTAGAGGAAGTGGAAGAACAGGTTAAGATATTACTACCTCAACGTCAAAGCATTCAGTAATTAAGTCAGTGTCTTTATGAAAAATAAATTTCTTAAATTTTGCATAAGTAAACATACCCAATCCATACTCAGCCCTTCTACTAACTTTCGTCAAAATCTGTCAGGTAGTTTATGTGTTATGGAAATGTTGAAAAAAAAAAATCTTGCACTGTTAATAAATTGAAACAGAATTCATGGATCCGCCCCTTTTTTTTATCAGGATCCACTACAATATTTAACAGGTTTTTCCTTGACATATGCCCAACAGAGTTTCATGACAATCCATCGAGTCGTTTTTTGTGTAATCATGCTAACAGAAAGACCAACGCAGCCGAAAACATAACCTCCATGGCCTTTAGAAGAAAAAACAAACAAACAAAACAAATAAAAACACTGATCAGCCTTATGTAATCAGCTTCATTGCCAAGGCAAAATCAACTCAACTGCAGCTGGTGACTGAAAAAATATCTTTCATTATTCCTTAACTTCTCATGTGTCAATTAAAAAGCAAAGCAATTCCTCAAAAGCTGGTATTTTGTAAATTCACTCTGCAATGCAGGGTCAATGCACATTAAAACATATCACCGGATGATAGTCGGAGGGTGCATTATTGCTGTCGAAAAAGTGCTGAGAGCATAAACCAGACGGTATTCATACAGTAGATTGAGCTGGGAATGTTTACCAAACGCACAAAACAATTAGGCAGACAGAGTGATGGGGAGAGACAGAGAACAGCTACCCAACAGGGCCAGTCACTTCTGCAGCGCTGTATTAGAAACAGTTGGGTTTCATTTTGCATGCTGCTGTGCTCGGAGGAATCTCAATATTTATCCCAGTTTGTCTGGCCGTGGCACCTGCTGGGGGAGACATTAGTCATTTGTAAGTATTAACATGGGCATCCCCTCCTTTCCTCATCTTCCATGTCTCTCACCCCCCCCTCTGCACTATCACTGCTTCCCTCTGTGAGTACACTGTCAGTCATGTTGTAGCCTTTTAAATTTCATCCACTTACTGCAGAGAGCAGTCGCCCCAACTTGACAGTTTTATTGGGAGACGTTGTGATGATGGTGATGAGAGGGAGAGAGAGAGAGAGAGAGGATAGACATCACTGAGTCAAATCAAATTAGAATAATCAGAGTGATGTGATTAATAGGAGTGCCATTGTGGGGTAATCATGCACAGCGATCATCACTGCAGTGGACTTCAAATTAGCGTGCCCTGCAGTGAGGCTTTGATCTGGCAAGCATCAAATAAAGCCGGGCGTCAGGTTGTCACTTACTTACTGCACACCTTCGCCTTGACGTCTTTTCGCCCGACTAAAAATAGAGACGGAAGACAAAACATGAAGAAAGGCAGAGGTACAGACGACAAATGATCATGACTGCTCTGTGTGGCACCTGCTAGAGTGAGCCACTCAGGAAGAGCTACATTTCAATTTTCTTAAGATGGACTTATCCTTGGCACATGGGGAAGAGGAAAAAGGCAAAGCTGGAGTGCTAGAAAGGAAGACATCAAAGTGACATTAGCTCTAGTGGTTTTATTTTTCAGGTATGTCTGTCAAGCCCGTTTGTGGTTGAAACAGCACTGCATAAATCATAAAGGGATTACTTACCCAGTCTCTCTCTTTGTAATTGTCCTGACAAAACATATGGCTGAGATTTGGAGTGTGTATATGCTACATCTAGACTGGGCCCTCTTAGCCCTGATTTTCATTTTGCTTGTCAGTGTTTAAGGATAGGACATACAGTATATAGGAGGACTGTCACACACATCTTTTATGGCTAAGGGACAAGTGGAAATTTAGTAGATGAAGACCTCAGCCTGATGTCAGAGAAAAATTTCTTGGTGACATGGAGGCAGAGAAAGGAGACATTTAGGAGCTGTCAGGGAAACATGCTGTTGAGTTTGTGGAACCTCTAGTGTCATGGAGACCGTGCTTGCCCTCCCCCCCCACACACACACCCCCGACACACACACACAGACACACACACACTACAGGAATACTGACATTTTCATTAAAAGGTCACCAATCTTTTCATGTATTCAACTCAGCTTTTAATACAAGTAGAAAGGTGAGCGAGAGAATGAAGGGAAGAGGAACGAGTGAGAGGAAGAGAGGGAGAGACAGGATTTAGACGTGGACAGAGGTGAAGCAGGACTCTGAGAGATGCAAGATCAAAAAGAGAGAAAGACCAAAGCGATCAGCTCTCAGACCAGCTTTGAATAGAAAATGATATGTACAGATGACTGCCCTGATAGCATGTCTTGTATTATGAACTGTTTATAAGGTCCTGATGTCCTTGCAAAATGACAGTGTCTCAAATTCAATGGCACAAAATCTTAGTTCTGTACATTTAGTTTGTTAATGTAAGTAATCTGGCTGTCAGTGGATAAACCACAATATTCACTGCTTCACTTTTGCTTAATTCAAAGTTGTTTATAACGCTCCTCATGAAAGGACCGACTCAAACAAATAATTTTTAATGGTAAGCCGATGAACCATAAGACTGTGCATTTAAATGAGCATTTATATGTAAAATAATTCAGCATTAGTATGTGAGGATATCCATTACTGAGCTAATACTTTGAAATGAATGCGAAAATAAAAGGAGGCCTTTTAGTTCTCTAATTTACTATGTCGACCGTATGAAGTTAAAAGATGCCTCCATTTAGCTGTTTAAATGAGGATGTAGAAAATTTCCCTCTGAAAATGGATTAAAATAATTTGGCGAGAATAATCATTTAAATAGCAATAAGGACCCAGAGTGTATCTATTGAGCATAAAATAATTTCAAGTATAAATTAAATAGCTTATTACTGCCTTTCATTTCCTTGAGGGAATCATCTGCACTTCTTTTCTCTCGGCTCCCTTGGTAGACGTGGTAATTTTCTTCGGAGGCTGGTGGAATAAGCACCGTGCGGCCGTGTGTTCAGCAGGGAAAGTACATGAAAGTCTCCTGTTTTACACAGTGGATCTCATTCTCCATGCTGTCCATATTTCTGTCTGTCTATCTTGAGACTAGTGCTAAAGCTCCTTAGTCTAACAGTGTTAGACGAGTAAAAGAGACCTCGTAACTGCGGCTCAATGCGATTCTGAAGAATAAATCCTGGTCTAATCTTTTATTCTTTACCTGACAGAAATCCTTCACTCAGAGAACCCCTGCATTCTTTTACACATTGTCAATATGTCAGAGAATTGCCGAGATAGGTTAATTTCAACACCTGTCGACTGATATATATCCCAAAAATTCAGTTGTGCAATAGATTGGTCTGGGAATGTTTCAGTGCTGGAATGCTGTGTTTAGAGACCAGAGGGAGGGAAGTAAGGGGTGGACAGGCACTGATTCCGGCGGCGTGACGTCAGTGTGGTGGCATGGCAGAAAGCTGAGGGTCCGTTTGGCCCTGACAGCTGCGTTTGCCCACAGCAATGCACCCTGCCGGCCGGGGCCAAGGCCTCTCTCCTGCTGTCAGCACACCGATCGGCTTTCATGGATCATCTCTTATCTGCTGAATCTGTCATTGCAGTGGAGGGCTCCTTTTGGGGGGCTTTAAACCATACTGCCATGGTTCACAGGCTCCCAGCCCCCCCTTACAGATACATTGCTTTCTCTCTCTCCTTCTGTCTTGCTGTCTTTTCCAATCCATGTCATATTCTTTCTTTTTTATCACTCCATCTGGCTCTCAGATGCACGCCCTCTTTGTCATTCCATTTTTGCCTCTCCACTCTTTGATTATGAGCGAGAGCTAACCTGAGAGGCAGGGTGTTGGAGCTGGGGGATGGTCTCAGTGTTGTGGAGTGAGGGAGGGTTCTGGGAGGGAAGAGACTTTTGTTTGTTTGGACAGATGCACAGGCCCATCTCTGAACTTCTGTCAGTGATCAAAGGAGCCGATGATGTAGAACAGATTCATGGGCCATGTCTTATCAGCCCTTGCTCCGGCCCTCATCCATCATCCTGAGCCCTCGTCTGTCTCATTCCAATGACGGCACCCTAAACAAGGTGAATTAATCACTGCCTCTCCCGAATTTGGCCAGGTGGTCTCACACCCTCTGCAGGATGAGGGCCTGATGGTGTGCTCAGCACTGATACCCTGGCCCCCAGGGCAGCTTTGCTCACTGGGTGTACCCCTTCGCAACTACCAGCCTCTGGTACCTTCAATGGTTCCACAGAGCACATACAAACAAAGACACGGTTGATCCACAGCTTACATGAGTCATAGGCCACATGCACCTGGTGGACTTTTGGTGTTGATATCTTTCTGTGTCCTCATATTGCTCTTATCTTTGGTCACCAGCATATGCATGTGCACACATGCAGCTATAGTTCGTCCATCATGGTTTATCTTGGCATGAATCTAATCATGCTGGGTTTTGGAGATGGTGCAGATAGCTGAATAGATCAATCTGAGCAAGGAATTTTCTGAGGTGCAGGCACAAGTCCTTTATGGTTTTGCTCTGCTGCCTCCTCAAAATAACACAGGAGCTTCTGCTTTTCTTACAGAGGACTGCACTTTCCCAGACTTGTCTTATCCAGGCTGGTTGGTTCTGAGCTACAGATTCCCAGCTTTTCAGGTCGTATCCAAAGCTCTTCGGGGAAGCTTTTAAAGGTTGTTTCGGCAGTCTCGTGCAGGCCGTTCTGGTCTTTGCAAATCAAGATGGGGATCCTGGGAATACTGGCCTTGCTGATGACTTCATTGTCAGGGGTTTTGTCTTGACACTTAATCCCCAGGAGTTCCCTCAGACAGCTCATAGTATGCACCCATATACTGTATATATATATATATACACACACACACACACGTTTGTTCTGCAACATGCATGTGTCATGCTGAATCCACCTGGTGGGCTTTTGGTGTTGATATCTTTCAGTCTGTGTCCTCTCAGTGCTGTTACCCTCGGTGTACAGCATCCACCATTATTGATTTCAAATGGAAAGTGAGTCATTCCGCTTGTAGAGGATGAAGGAGAAAATGGCTTAAGTGGTTCCTTTGTGTCAGCAGGCTAAGCAAGGAATTTCAGATGGGCTTTTACAGCTTGTGGCGCTGCCTTTGTGCTTGAAACAAATGCCACATATGACACCAAAGGGTAATGGCTGCACACAAAGTAAGATTTTCCAAGGAAAGGCTTGTTTGTCATGCAACTCTGTACTCTCCTTCAAAAGTTTCAGAGGTGAAAATAAGACTTTGTAACACAGTCTCTGTTGGAGATAATATAAAATTATGTATTTCTTGTAGCAGTAAGTATTAGAATCACTTCACTTGATTAACATACAATATAGTTAGGAAAATATAGGAAATAAAATAAAAAAATACTATGATAATATGACATGGCCTGGATCAGCATTGCCTTATATGTTCTTGGGAGGTTGGTTGGAATATAGGATAGCAACAGTGATCTCAGCAAAATTACCATTATACTGCTCGCCATGCTGAGCTCCAAAGCGGTGGTTATTACAGTCTGGGAATGAGGTCAGGAGGTCAAATACCAAAACATAGTGTCATGGAATACAGAGTCAAATGAAGGAGCATGTGTGCTTGAAGAGCCTAACAGATGCAGTGGAAAAGAAAAGCCCGACAGGGAAACACACAAAGTCAAAGTCATCTCTTAGGTGAACTCTTCACCAAACAGATGTTGACAGGCAGATGACAAGTTCATCCCAAGGTGAGGAGACATAAACACTTGAGGAGGCCATCTCTCTGATGACTGGACGTAGGAGACATTCAGACAAGGCTGTGAAGTAATGAAACGGGGACACACATAATCAGCACCTACCAGCTAACTCAATATTTCTCCCATATTCTCCCATATATGTCAGTATAATTGCATAACCTTGCTGTTGTCCTTGGCCTCTGAACTGTTAATAAGCCTATTTGTTAAAATGACATTGGCAGGGAACATAAGCTTGGTTCTCCTATCCCTCAGAGTAGAAGCCGGTTATCCCCCTCACAGCTCATCTGGCAGAGGTGAGGGGATATCACTCTGACTGCTGTGACAGCTCTACTTTAGCATATTCATGACGAGTAGAGTCTCATTTCACAGGTGTATTAAAATACCCCTAACCCCTTTCTCATAGGAACCCTCGTCTCACACCGCAATGGCCAGATGCCATGCAGGAAAATCGATGGGGGAAATATGTAGAAATATAAGCATGCATCAGAGGCCGGGTCAAGAACCTAATTTCACAGTGACACCGGGGGTAATTTGGCTCTAGAAATGTTTGTCACTTCGCCATTCATTTGAGTAGCATGGCATTGTGAGTCTCCTGATGTGAGTGTAAGGTGGCCAACCTGAACGCCTGTATTTATGGCACACTTTTGTGAATACATTACGCCTGTCACAATGAAATAAGTGACATACTTACATGCTGCGAGGAGTAAGTCCAAAGGGGTGAGCACTGGCCGAGGGAGAGATAAGAGGAGAGGTAATTAGTACATTCATCTTTTTTATGATATCATTTTTCAGACATATATGATTACAATGTAAATTAGAAATAAGGAGGGACCTGCAGAAAATGGAATTCATTTGGAGCAGGTCAATCGCCCTACAATAGCGGTGCTGGGAGGCCAGGTATAATTTACGGTGGCACTTGGCCCTCTCTCTCCTGCCATGCACCTGGCAGAGCCTGATACCCTGCTGCTCCCCACAGCTGCTGGGCCTCCTCTCCCACAGATAACACTCTCATCTTCAAATGAGATTCATTTACTGCACAGGAAAAGGAGGAAGGCTCTCCCTTTTTGCACCATCTTTCTGTCGCTCTTTCTCTTGTGATTCAAGACTAAGCACTTACTGTAATGACATTCTATGGATTATTGATTTTTGATTTGGTTTTTCTGCTCGGCAGATGCCCCCCGTTTTAGCAGAGCCATTACCTCTGTAACGATTAGAAACAAAAAGTTAATTATGTAATTATAAAGCCAATAACAGCCTGCGCTGGTTTACCCTGCTTTAGTCGGTTTAAACATTATCTCTTGTGTGCACGTCATAACAGGCGGAATGTGAGGAGAGGAGATTAACGCCTTGGAAAGCAGATGCGGAATTTAATTCTCCAGTCCATGGCTGCCTGGGAAACCATTAAGTAATCACAACATTCTCCCTCGATTAAATTCACGGCTGCCACTTTGCACACAAAGGGAAGGGGGAAGAAGAGGTGCCTGCAAAGCTCTCCCATTTTTATTGACTGTAACGTCAGTCCCTGCCTGCAGGCACAGATGAATAAAACTGTTAAATAGGGTGCCTCAATCTGTCAGAAAATGAAAAGTTTGAGTGGGCAAAATAAAATCTAAGTAAAATAAAAAGGGAGGGGGTATGTTGCGATGTGTAAGGCCCGATAAAGCTCACTCAGAGCGTGTGAAATAAATGGGTGAGTAAAAAGATGCACTTGATATTTCCCCATTATTTTCAGTCATTTTACTCCACTGCAAATGATTTTTGTCCCCAGCAGCTACAGATAAGGTTGATGGAGAGAGGAAGTGGCTGCATTGGACTTGGTTTAAATGGATTAAACACACATACAGAGGTGCACCAACATGGGCCTACTATGTGCGGGCACGCGCACACACACATGTATTCAGCACATGCAGCTGAGATACACATGTATTGACAATTTGGAGTGTATACATTAAGTGTGACTAATTACTTCTGGGTGGGTGTGTGAGGAATTAATGTGGTCTTGAAATTATATTTATTTAATGTTACACAGAGAAGCTGGTTGAAACAGCCCTAGAGGGATAGAGGTCAAAGGGGCGGCCTCCTCCTATAAACGAGCACTTAAGGGCAAAGAGAGGGTCCGACTCTGATTAATTGGGTAATTCATTAGTTTGGTTAAGTCGTTTAGTACGATGGGTGAAATGAGGGCCTGTAACCTGAGGGCTCTGCAAAGCACTAGCTACAGACGAGGAAGAATACTGTGGCTAATGCGAGATAACAACATCAAATGAACTGTGAACAAACACACATCCATGGAGCCATGAGCCATGAGCCATGAGCCATGAGCCAGAGCGGCTGTGCTTCCAGGAAAATGAGCAACAAACAAAGGCAACACATCTATACATTACAAATAAATGCCCTTTCAATTTATATGAGTGCTGAGAGTTACAGTGCAGCAATCTGTGATGGGCGTGTTACCGGAGCTCATATTGACAAGCATTAATCCTACATGGAAGTTCAGGTATGTGTTATTGACTTTGTTGTTGAATGGGGAGCTTGTGTGTTAAAGGGCAGTTCCTTATGCTGTATTTAGATAAGGTTTACTTCAAAGTGCCTGCCATCATCTATCATGCTCTTTGAGTTATCAAGCCATAAGGCGCACTGACTTTGGTCCAAGCGTCTGATTGTCGAGCGATGTAGATGTGTGTACATGAGTTGTGTGTAAATATGACAGAGTTTTTTTTTTCATGGCTATATTTACCCATGTTCCTTTAAAAGCACTTCCTTGAATGTCTGGATACCTCGCTCAGAAATCCGACACACATTCACAGGCTGGTGCATGCATGCATGCACATGCACACACACACACACACACCTGCATTTGCAAACTCTAGCACACACACACTGACTCACACGCCTAGCTTCTTTTCAGACCCATACAGGGCCCAGTGTGAGTGCCAGCCTGTTGCTATACTCCCCTCCACTCCTGTCCATCAGCTTCTTCCCAGGGGCCCCAGTCAAACCCCAGGGGCCTGGGGCCTGCACTTCCCCAGTCCCTCTTCACTCAGCGCAAAATGCCAGGATCAGGTTTGGGAAAGGCAGCAGTTTTTTTTTGTGTACAGTGGACAGCTGGTACATTCCAGATAAGAGCTGAATTTTAAGTGAGTACAAAGGCGGCAAACATGGGCTTCCTCTTTGTCTCTCCTTGCCTATTGATGAGCTTCTCAATCAGGCCCAAATGGTTTGTTTCTACAAGCGTCCACACAATATCATAACAGAACTGGCAGAGAATAGCAGGCACCATGTCTGGTTCCTGTTCAGACCTGCTAAGCCTTTTCAAGGCTTTCTCTGCGACAACAGACACCGAATGACCAAATGTGATGATGGATTTGAGGGTTAAAATCAAAGTACACTTGTCAGCAAAATATTTGATAAGAGCTTTAATTGCAAAATTGACGATGCAAAACTTGCAAACAGCTGCTCCATGCTCTAAATGTTTTAGCAAAATGAAGCATTCGCTGAAGGCTCTTCTTAAAAAACACTTAAAACTAGATTAGCACTCAGTAGAGCAAATACCAAAATTGAACAAATCTACACCTCTGTTAAGCTTACCTGACCCATGCCCCACCCCCTCCACAAAGTTTTGTGGAAATGGATCCAGTAGTTTCTGTGTAAATGGGGAAAATGTTGAAAAATCACTAGCAATTTTTTTTTAAAAAGGGAAAAAATATCCTGGATCCGTCCCTTTATCCGGATCCAAAGGAACATTTAATGGGTTCTTTGCTGGACCATGCCCCTCTACCTACTTTTGAAATCTGTCAATGTGTTTTTTTTGTGTAATCCTGCTAACAAACCAACAAACCAACCAACCAACCAACCAAGGGGACATCTGTGAAAACATAGTAGGCAGTGGTAATGAAAAGTCTTGTATTCAAAAATGGATGAATACATATTCATTATGGTGCTTTACAGAACATTCTGTGATGAAAGCATTTTCATTTCCTCTCTAGTGAGCTGTATGATGACCATAGCAGACATTCTATCTTTCAGCAGCTCCTAAATTCCACCAGGACCCCTGCAGCTCGGGTAAAACACCCCACCTGACTTACATCTCTGCTGGGGACCGTTGGAACACTTGGTCCCATAGCTGCTTGTCACAGGAATCAGTCCAGTCAAACTAAGATCGAGTTTCCTGACACTTTATGAGCTTATTACAGCATAAATAATAAGTTAATTATAACTAACACAAAAACATGCATCCACAACATATTTCAACCACATACACATGCAGGCACAATGCATAATGCACACACACCAAGCATGTGACATCAAGAATTCTCCTCTCTAAAAAGCCCAGTTCCTCCCCAAGTTGCTTTTGAACCAGGTCAAAGCCCCCACCCACAAGCCCCGGCAGAAAGGATGGGAAAACTAATGACTACAATAGAGTGTTTGCATTTTTCTTGGGCCTTGAAAAACACAAAGAACAAGGCCTGTGACAAGCTCCATTATTTGGTTGTTCTGCCAGTGAGGAGACAGCTCCTGCTGGAGAGATGAAAGTGGGGGGTATGGGACAGGGAGGACAGGAGAATGGAGAGGGTATGGATGTGGGTGGGGGGGTTATGTGTGTGGGGTGTCAAGAGGGCCACGGAGATGGCAGGTGATGAGGACGGTCCCGCCCTCGCTGCCATAACCCATGTCGCGTGGAGCAATGGGCCCATCAGCACAAAGACAAATTATCGCAGGGGGAATTTCACGGACAGGAAGAATCTGTCACCTAGTGGAACCCTCCCTCTTAGGGACTTCACACAGCCATTATGAGCTTCTTAAGGAGGGAAAATTCACTGAGACGTCGGCGTCCAACAATCCCAGTGCCATGATGGATGGGGAGGAGGAGGTGTGGGTCAGAAGTTAGAGAGGCGTTGTTTTGCTTTTACTTTCATACTATCTGAAGCTCTTTTCTTCAGACCTTTTTACTCTTCCTATGTAGTATTCAATGTTATGCATTGTTTCTCAATGTTGCTGAGCTCCTAAGGGCAAAATAACAATATAATGAATGAGTGGCACAATAAAATTTAAGAAAATGTTTATGCTATATTAAAATTTTATCTAAAACTAGACTGCAATTTACTTATTTATGTCTCTTGTTTCACCTGTAAAGTCTTAATTTGAGGGACTTGTGAGTAAATAAACATCTGCACATAATATTTAGCCTCTGGTTGCTTTCAAAACTTGGTGAAATGACCTGTGAGTGAGGATGTCAGCTTTTTCATTCTGCCGCTGGCATACAGCCTCACATAACTTCGACTGCTCCCAGCAACTGCATGAAGAAACCTACAATTACAATCAATAACACTAAATTGGGTCATACCGGTACTTGAGGAGTTAGGTTTAAAAATTAAGGTTTTGTGTTTAATTGGCCACTGCAAGTGAAATTTAACCGTGCTGAATGTGCACTTCAGGGATGAACTTCAAATTGAGCCTGTACACAAGCAACAGCTGTTGGGAAATGCAGGCAAACATGTGACGTCAGGCATTGTAAAGAAAGGCTGTTCCAACAGGAAGCTGGCTGCTAGTGGTTTTTAATGTCTTATTTATTCTGGACATTATAGTGCTGACTATGGTACATGTACTTTCACCCCAAATGTGAGAAAGGAGTTCGTTTAACTCCAACAAGAATTTCCACTCTCATACATCATCATTAATGTCAGGATCAACGTCAGTCAAAGCTCCAAAGAACACAAACATTTAAAAATAAAACAATATTTAAAATGTATTTCACCTGAAAGAATCTTAGGTCAAACGTGGATGTTGTTTTAGTTTTTTTGTTGGAATGTTTTTATCATAAATTTTGTTTTTCCTCACCAAACTGACTTTGTTTTAACTTAAAGTTTATTTATCACTCATTACATCATCATCACTGCACGAAAACATGACTGATGTATGAGAAAACAAATCACGTTCACCAGCAGAGGAGATATCCCTCCCTCTTTTCTCACTGTCTGTATCATGAGACGACAACATGTGTAATCATGCTCAATATTTTATAACACGTTGTATTACAACAACTTATTCTCATTCAGTGTGTACGCATGTATCTAAACATCTCACACAATAATAGGAACAAAGGGGCTTTAAGTTGTTCGTGGAATGAAGCCACATCCATTGTGCTCAAAGATATCATTCCGATTGAACCATTATGACATCGCCTTTAAAATTTGTCTTGGCCAACACAAAAGACCAGTGGCCCTTTAACAAATGTGAAGGGGATTATTCTATTCCTTCAACTTGGAACCCCACAGTCTTTCTCCTCTCTTTCACACAGGGGCATGAACTTGGATGGGTCCTGCTTTCCCCCCTGCTGAACACCACATTTTAAACACACAGTCACAATTGGCTGGATTAACCTGCTCCCTGCCCCCTCTGCATGGAGCAATCCTATGGACTCGACAACCCCTACCATGCTAATAACCAGCAGAGGTGCATGCTAACTGGATCATGTTCCATGAGAAGAAAAAGCAAAAAAAAAAAAGAAAGACAAGTGTCCCTAACTTTTCTCATGTCACTTTCTTTCACAGCCCCCAGTGTGGATGGGTATAGGCCTCACTTAAAAGAGACTCCTTTGAACTGGATTCATGGGCCATTTGCATAAGTAGATTTGGGTGAGGAGAATGGAGGGGTATTGCGGCTGGTCATTAATATGCCAGCTAATTCAGCACATTGTAAGCCCATTGATGCTTCACTAAAGGGCAGTTATCTCAATGCCATTGTTTAGGCCCGAACCAATCTCAGCACTTGTTACAAATTACATACTTAATTGATTTAAAATCTGCCCAATGACTGGAGATATGGCAATAGTCTGCAACAGAGCAATTTTTAGTTTGATGTTTTTTCTTCTTTAAACACTACAGTTAATATCTCTGTGATTAAATGAAGGGGCTTGGAAACAGCTAGCTCTGTGTTTGTGTTCTAAACATCATAAGGAGACGCTCTGCCGGTCAACCTCGCTTATTTTATTGCACCGCTAAAATTTAAACATATTTGCAGAGTCGTTTTCACAGCGCATTTGTAAAGCGATGCCCATCGATCGCACCTTTCACTGCCAGTCTGATTCTGTGCACAGATACTTTGCAAGATAACACAGTGCAAGTGATTATTGGACTGTTTGTGCCACCATGACTAAGCCATGCTAATGTGCGCTCCACATTTCTACACTCAGCACCAATTAGTGGCTTCAACAAAGCCTGACCAAAAATAAACACAGCAGTATTGCATACTTATTACGACAATAAGACATAATCCCAAAGATATGCTAAACAATATTAGCTTTTCAATTACTCCTCAGAGCCATTGAGCTGCAGTCTATTGAAATAGAGACACCCCCCAACACACACACACACACACAAACACACCATGCCTTCCACAGGCTACTCCAGAATAGTACTTGAGATGTGAGAGCTTAACCATTGCACCGCACAAAATACACACCAGTGGCTCATCTGTTCTCATCCTACGTTCCTCTCCTCCTCATTTATTCACCTCTCATTTTTCTGTCTCCATCTCTGACCCCCCCCCCCCTTCCTCTGAACAGCAGGATACAGATGAGTGTGTGATCCAGCAGGCTGCGTAGCGAGACAAAAACACATGATGCAATCACGTTTCCTGATAAGCAAAGCAAACGGTGAGGCAGTCGCGATCACGAGGATGGTTTTAATGATTACACGAATGAGAGAAACGGTGACGGTGGCAATAAAAGTGACGGCGATGATGATGATGATGAAAAGTGGTGACGGTGGAGGTCGAAGAGGAGGGTGAAGTGGTGCTGTGTGTGTGTTTCTGAGATGCCCCACCTTTTGTGAGACCATGACCTGCTCTTCAGCAGTCGCCATTGTTGGCGGGTTCTTCGAGGGGTTTTTATGCTGTGGAGGCCTCTGAGTATTCTTCCCCCACTCTCTTCAATCTCCTGTCTCTGATAGGGTCACATCAAAGCTGGAGGAGCTGTGCTTTGTGGGGCCTTGGTCCCTTGCCTCTCAACATGTGGTTTTGTGGCTCTGGACATCGGCACCTTTTAACCCATTCTGTTGAGATTAGGCATTGCCTTCAATTGCGCATTAGTGAAACTATAGTAACCAATAAGAAGCTTGTCGCTGAATGGAAACTATGTATCTTGTCACAGTGGAGCTGTTGGAACATCACGGTCCCAGACAAGTTCCTCTGCAGGATTTTGGCTGCCTGGAAGGGGGCCCCTTCTTTTCATGCTGACAACATCTCCTTCCACATACACACACACTCACATTTTTGCAACCCAGGCACTGTAATGGTAATTTATATTCAATACAAAGAGGGGGAAACATTGTTTTCCACAGGGCACAAGCATTTAATGATCTCAATTTTTTACGTCGTGCTGACAACAGTGAGTGAGAAAATTGGACCAAAATGAATAACCAACAACAGTTTAAGAATGGGGTGTGTGTGTGTGTGCGTGTGTGTGTGTGTGCGCACACGATGACTAAGGATGTAGGGTTTGGAAGCCTGGGAAATAAACAGGAACTAATGGAGTGGGTCGCTGCTGCAGTCTTGGCTGGCACAGGGATGGTCCTGGGGAGAGAGGAAGGGCAGGCGGTGGGCCAGGCAATGTTGTCGGCCCCCAGCTTCATTAAGAGGTGCAAACACAGCTCCACAGCACTCAGGCCTTGGGCTCCATCAGTCAGATACTGGTCTTAGCCCGGGCTTAACATGAGCTAAAGACTCCAGACATCGCACACTCATTAAAGCCGGGCTCCTGGAGCAACTGTCACTGGCTAACATCTCTCCGGCAACTGCTCTCTCCAGATTCCTGTTGTGGGGAATCTTCACATTTCCCCAGGTCAGCTCCCACTGAGTCAACAGCTTGGATTACTACAAGGTTACTACAGTCAAAACATGTATTCGCCCAACAAAGTCAGTCGGCTCTTTGCTGGCTTAACCCCACCTCTGCTAAATGATAATGTTAAGATGTGTGTTGTTAGCTCAAAGTACTCTCTGATGGCTAAATCTGTCCGCATGAACATGGTGTGGTGCACGGTCGCATGCAAACTACACGGTGACTCTGCAAAGCCATGCTAATGGAGCTGACACTTGGATGGTCTATCCATTCGGTTATAAAGCAGTTACAGTGTTCAATTGATGCCGTTCAATCGACACAAGTCTCACACTGGCTTAGCTGGAGCAGAGAGACTCAGCATGAGGGTGGATTGATTTTTGGCTGGGTGTGGACAGTGAGCGAGGGACAGTGAGCCTCCAGACAGAAGCTTGGCTGGATTCTGCAGACTGGAACCTTCTGTGAGGTTGCCTGCCCCACCACATGGAGTACTCCTACAGTGACCCTGCACAAACTGGCAACTGCCAACCGTCTGCTTCCGTCTGCTTGGCATATTTGGCCATTTAGTGGATGCTTGTGAAGATCAAATGGGTTAAGATCACCCCTCTTAGTGAGCGGGGAAAAAAGAACATCAAAAAGGTGTAAATTTCACTTCCCCACTTTTGATTAAGTCAAGCATGAAAAGAAATGTAATACTCTCAAGTGGCAAGGGTTTACACTATTGATGCTGTTACTTCTGCTTCAGGAGGCCCAATCAGCCGACAGGGAGCTGAGTAAACTCGCCCAGAGTTTTAGGGGAGGCCAGATGGAGGGCTTTTGCTGTGCCTGAAAAGACAGCTTAAGAGCTCGCCTCCTCAATCCCACTCACTACTGACTGTGTGAAATCCTGGCCCTAGCTAACCCCCCAACTCACCCGCCCTCTCCAAAGCTGGTGGCTGCCACCATATGGGCTTGTTTAAAAACTCCCACAGGCTGGTACAAAGCACAACAACACAGTTTTCATATCAAGTACTCTCTCAAAGAGGCCCCCCCTCCGACTCCTTCCCTTCCGAGTCCAAAGGCTGTCACGGGTGCTGCTCTGATTAATAGTCGGTGTTGGCCGTCTGGTTTGGCAGATCATTTCGTGTGATGATTCATATGAGTTTACCAGCTCAATCCAGATTTCATGTGTTACAAAAGGAATTGCTTATTGGCAGGGATATTTATTTTTTCACTTGGAAAAAAAACAAACACTTCCATATGATGGAAAGATGCTCTTAAGGTGACCGGAGTAGTACTGCACCTTCTTGTTCTGCTTTGTTGTGACAGCATCACACAAAGCAAAAGTAACGCAGAGCAGTGCCCCCAGTAGTATGTGGTGGTCAGCAGAATGGAGTGGCTTTTTGTAAAGACTTAACAGAATCTTTAACCATTCCAACAATCCACTCCCATGGAGTTGCATTAAGTAGATATTGTAAAGGGAAAATGACCTAAATAGCTCAACATCAACCTCATTAGGCATGCAGGCAGGGCCTGGGCCATTTCATGGTGGAAGCTATTGTCAAGGCTCACCCCAGGTAAGCATTAAATTGCAAATGATACCCTGAAAGGCAGAGAGGAGAGGGCATACAGGGAGAGAGAGAGTGAATATAGCAGACACAGGGAACATGGTTCTCAGGACAACAGAGAGTGAAAAGGCGGTTGGAGGAGCTGCTCCGACCGTAAAAAATCCAATACATCACAGCTTTTGGGGAGCAAATTCCACTTGTCTCCTAAGTGTCTTATTTGTAAGCAATGCTGAGCACAGGCCTGTGAAGAGACAGGAAAAAAAATAGCGAGGGAGCAAGAGAGAGAGAAGTTAATGACAGATTGATAGCAATTACTTGTGCCCGTCAATGGCTCCTCTCCTTCCCAGCAATTCCAGGGGAAAATTAGATGGGTGGGAAAAAGTAAGGCAGGAGAAGCGGATAAAGGGGCTGAAAACGTTTGAGACTGACTCTGAAGAAGTCGTCTCTGAAGTCTCTCTCCGCCGTCACAAACTTTCCAGCAAAGTCCATCTCTCAGCAAATCAATGACCACATCTTCTGCACTGAATAACCATCACCTAATGACCCCAATGGATCAACACGTTAATAAAGGGGTCTCTGAAGAATAGTTTGCAACTGCAAAGTGCTCTTGTGAGTGACATTAAAAGATGCCCAGAGATGGGAGGCGTGCTTCCTGGTGGAAGTGCTCTCTGTCACCCTTCCTGGTGAGAAATTGTGCCTTTGCATATTCCTTGTCAGTGGTGACATAAGTGAAAGGACCCCCGAGGACAGTGTTAGTCACTGCTTGCCTTGTGGAGTGGAGTAAATTAAAGCAGGGATTAGGGCAGGTGAAATTGTGGATGACAAGCGAGGCGGTGGCAGCCACATCAAGTGCTCTTTAGGCCCATATGTCTCCATGAAGTGCCTCAGTAGGGGCCACCAGCGAGCCCACTGCACAGCTGTTTAGATTATTGAAGCTGAAATATACAAATGCTCCTCCTCTCCCGGCCTCTCTCTTTGTGAGGAGCGACAGAGCACACACTCCTGCAATGCAATGTAAATGCATACGGTAAACAGAACACTTGTCAGAGAAGAGGGGTAAACATGGACCTCACCCTGAAGCTCCATCATGTGCTGGACAACTGAATTGATCTAGGCAGACCCGTGGCTCCTCCTGCCATTCCAATTAACTTATCAGTAAACTGATCCATTAATCAAACAATCAATCAAAATAAAGAAAGTAAAAAAAAAAATGTATAGGATAAATATGGACGGTAGTTTCCGCAAAAGCTTAATATTGAAATATTTGGTCTCCAATAGCAACCGAGGGGCTGTTTTGTCATCTTTTCCTCGATGACATTTACACCCTCGGCTTTTGTATCTGCTCATTTTTTATGCTCTAACCATGTGAAATTGTATCGTAAACACACAATAAACCAAAACAAATCCAACACATGAAGTTGCGAGGAAGCTAAAGGAATATTTTGACACTAATTAATCCTTATTCTCCATGGAAAAAACGGTCTCCCACGTTAATCTACGACCAGGAGCGGCGTTGAGTGTAGCTACCTTGAGGGCTGAAAAGAGGTGCATGCATGTCTGTGTGTGTGCTTTAGAAGTGGCACTACCACGCAATTACAATATAAAGACACACATTAAGCGTTTTGAGTTTCTCTAGGACAACAGCGGGACCTTGTTGGATGCATTAATTAGTGAGCTCCTCATGTTGTGGCCTGGCAATTGTTAACATTTGAAAAAGTACTCTCCAGCCACGGCGCTCCCACAGATAAATATCCTCTGGCTAGTAGATGACAATATCAAAAACAACTGTGACCGCGTATGAAAGAGAACGTGACGACACCAGCCAGGCAGGAGGCAGTAGTGAGCATGCTGGGAAATCCAGAGGCATTCGAAAATGTGTGTGAGCGTCCAGCTTGTATCAAATGTGTCTTGTGTCCACATCTTTACTTAGTAAGGAGACCATCAGAACCACATTGCTGATTTGCACAGTGGGCCCTGTCAGCAATCCAGGCTACGAAGGTGATGCTTCCATTTGTCACGACTGCAGTTTGTGTTGTTTTATCCGCTAAACACCTGAATTGCCAACCTCTGTTTCTGAAGTGTGGCAATATAAAAATTGTATTGTTTTATTTACTGAATTGCTTATACATGTCCTTGTTTACATCTCCCCTTAATGATTCCCACTTGATTAACCCGCTCTCTCATCTCGTATGCAGGCGCAGTGTTAAATCTATGAGAGAGCTCAGTGGGGAAGCAGCCAGTGGGTGCTCTAATGAAAGTCACTCTGCTGCCCTACAGAGAGGTCAAGCTTTTACACCTGGCCATAACCACATGGGGCCACACTGCATGCATGGCCTTGGAAATGACTGTCAGATAAGGGACTGCATAATTTAGATGTTGGGATCACACCAGGAGCAAAGAGGGAGGCGACAACAGAGAGGAGTCAGGTTATGGATAAACTTGAAGCCATTTAAGCTATTTATTTATTTCTCATGAATGTATATTCGATCTATTCAAGCAGCTTTAGTCAAACCAGAGTCAAAGAATTCTTAGATTGAACCATCTTAGAATAATGCAATATTGGGGTAAACTTTTGCAGGTCAGCTGCCAATCAAAACAAACTGAATAAAAGTCACTCTGACATATTTTTTTTTAACTTTCACATATCTTTTCAACATTTTTTTTCTTTCAATTTTGCAGCGACAATATACATCTCTATTGTACACCTCATGTTTTAAATGTTTATTTAAAATGTATGATACGCTGATCAATTGCCTTTACATATTTCTTTAATAGATTTGAAAGCAGATTGCTCTTAATGTGTTTCTGTGTGTGTATGTGTGTGTGTGTGTGTGTGTGCGTGTGTGTGTGTGTGTGCGTGTGTGTGTGTACGTGTGTGTATTGCCACTATCACACCAGAGGATGGCAGAGTGGCTGATGAGACTTGGCTTCATGGAGCTTGGCTCCTCACTGTGGCTGCTTTGGATGCAAGGGAGGGCTTAAACAGTGAGCTTTGGGCCCCATTAAGCACTACAAAGCCTGCTTATTTTCTCAATTCCACACCTCCCTTTAAATCATCCTGCATTTTATGAATTGTAAGGAAGAAAAGCGGAGGCAGATAAATACAACTCTGAGTGGCATTTGGCAACACATTTCAAAGGTATCTCAAAACATACTCAGAGGATGTAAGTGACAGTTGTGACACTAATCTGAGAGCCTAATAAAAAGGAGCATATTCATACATATAGGAAGTATCCTTCCATCCCATTCAGATGATCAGATCGGACAGCCGTGTGGGGGAAATAAACAGGTATAATGACAATCACATTTTTTTCTGGGGAATCTATTGAGGAAACACTGCTCAGGACAAATGGGTCCATAAAAACGTGTATCACACAAAGGAAAGTTCACAGTTTACATTGAGCCTTTCCATCTCATAAAGAACTCTAGGCTGCGTACTCGTTTTTCCTGCGGCATGCATCTGTCCATCTGGCTGCCGTGTCCAGGTCTCTGGCCCCCACAAGCGGTTTGTGCAGCTAGACTCCACGCATGGTCTCATCCTCTTGGCAGCCAACGATGCAGCACGCTAATGAAGAGGTAATGAGCCAGCAGATCTCTGCGATCTGCACGGGGTCCACAGTGCAAAAGTTTACGTTCCCAGGACATGGAGGGAGAGCATGCCGAACAAGCCGCAGGATGAAAGCTGGGCCTGAGTCGGCTGCATAGATCTACAGCCACAGAGGGGATTACAGACACCTACTTCCAGCTTAGGCTGGAGTTTTTGAAGTTTGGGCATAGGAGGGGAGGGATCTCTTTGGCAGAGTCCTGTTTGATTCTGGTGGGAGTCCGTCTCTAATCCCCTCTTCCCGTTCTCACCTTCTGCCTGATCCACTGCAGCCTCTCATCCCTGTGGTCCAGGATCATTATCCACCTTGGCCAAGGGGGCTCCCCCTCATTAATTTCCCTAAGCAGATTACAGAGTGTGCGTTTGTTGTTGTTGTTTGAGCCATCTGATTTGCCTAAGCCCTTTGTTTTTTCATCTGGTTTACACTTTAATGCCCCCCGTATGAGTTTCAATGACAGGGGGATCAACCTGACCCACCGGCAATACAGCAGAAAACTTAAGAGAAGCGAGGCGAGCCCAAGTGGGCGGATAAAGGGAGGAGCATATCTCACTTTACTTTCCACTGCAGATTTAGATGTTCAGAAGGAACAGACAAGTGTTGATTTAACCTCAACTCATCTCTTCAGAGTGGAGCTAAAGACTAAACGGCAGACTGGATCACCGCATCCAGCAGACCAATAAGGTTCACAGGCACAACGTTAGTGTCCCTAGACTAGAAATGGCCCAACGGCTTGGCCAAAACTGGACGTAGATGTCTCCCCACAGCCAAAGACCTCTCTGAAAAATGAAGCCTCACAGTGATGTGGTCAGTTGGTAGGCCATGCAAGCTCCTCTCTGAATTTGCGGATGTTTGTACAGTCCAAAGCTGGAGGGGAATTATTTTTGCAATGATCGCTTGGTTGCTCTGGTTGCTCCATCTTCTCTGTGTGACATCTCATTAGTAAAATGAACACAGCCTGACCTGGGTCCAGCACTTGGCAGTCCAGTATGCTCTGCCATCTGACACAACTCTCACACATCATTATCAGCTATTAACCACAAAGAGTCGAAAATAATGTAATTAATCCAGCTTTTCATAAGCAAAGAAGGTAGAGCGATGCGTTCACTGGCATTGGACTGAATACCTCATCGAGAAAGGGAAAATTTCTGTTGACAAAATTTGTCATCTTTTAGCTTTGTGGACACAAACCAACAGCTTTGCCAAAAATGCACTCAAATTCATTATCAATCAGGGTTTATAGCTTGGAGCTACAAACAGAGGCACTGCTATAGCAGAGCAAGGGTAGAAAAGGGCAAGGTACACACACAGTAACAATTCATCCTGCGCAACCCCCATCCAGAATCTACCTTGTTCCTATCTGCAGCAAACGATTCCATACAATTAATCTGACAAAGCCAAATGTAATTGATTGATAAGGGGCAGAAGGGCCAGCACTAACCTTCCTGGGTTGCATTTGTCTGGAAGCATAGATGGACAGTGCAGATGTCATCAGGCCCATCAATGGGCCAGACTTTATCAAGCCCTGGGATCAAAACATAGCCCTTTTGGAGTATGGCCAGCATCACCTAGACAGGGAGAGTCATGAAAAGGTAGAGGTAATGGAGCACTCCTCTGCACCTCATCTCCATCACAGGCTGGGCCCAAGCACTCTTTAAGGTCAGACCTGACTCTACATTTGTCCTCTTTTCAAATGAATGTCCTTTGAATGAATGAATGTCCTTTTTTTTTAAAATAATCTTTTCCCAACTAGTAACTTTTCTTTAGCTGCAAAAGCGCAGAAAGAACCAGACAATGGTTGTGACTAGAAGTCCTGAGTGAGAATGATGAAAGATGGTGGTTGAATAACACAGCTCTGCTTAACCTACAATGATGGCCACTGTTCTGAGAGCTCATCTGCACCTGGAAAATGTTGTGGCTTGTTTTCTCCTGACCTGCAATCATAGAATGGCTGTCTGTGTATATATTTTCATTGTAGGGTCAAACTAGCGTACTGAATCACACAGTGGCTGTCCTCTAAATGGCAACAGAACCTAGGTATTTGGTCTTGGTTTAGACTAGGACACAAAAGACACAACAACATGGGAATAAACTGTTATTTATGCACGCACAAGCAAAGTATTTGTATATGGCTACCACTTGCCGTAATTGTCTGCAGCTGACTTTGTATTGACCACATCCTTACTTTATGCAGTCTTTATGCAGAAACTAGACAAAACATATTTTTGATTTTATATACCTAGGAGAGGTTTTGCTACATATTTTTGCCTCTGCCAAGGAGGTTATGTTTTCACCCGTGTCCAGCGGTTGGTTTGTCAGCAGGATTAAAAACTACTGGATGGATTTCCACAGACTTTGCTGGAAGGATCGTTTCAGTAAATCAGTACATTTTGGTGCAGATACAGTCAAAGGGGCAGATTTGTTGCCCTTTTTTGATTGATAGCTCATAAAAATATGATCAAATATCAGATTCCATTGCATTATTCAATAATTGTTGACTTAAAGGTGGCTGTGTTGTTCGTGACCAAAATCAAATTAAAATGACAATTGTGTAAGTTAATAGCTATGCAAGTTTGTAAAGGTGTGATTTTACAATAATAACTCTTAAAAACAGCAAATTAATTGATTGATTTTTATATTATACATTAAAGAATCAAGACAGTGCATTCAGTTTAACTTATGCTCTTGACAATGTTATAAGTTGGCCTTTGTGACCTTTACAACAACTTTTGTAGCACTTTGGATGTACAGTCCTTTTCTGCCTTACCCGGCTCATCTCTTTTTTCAGTCACTGGTTGCACATCTGGAAGAGTCCTGGTGCTGATAAATGGCCTGCTGTGAGCATTTACTATCCATGACATGCAGGGGATTATCCATCCAAATTTCCGGGGTGAGCTATAACTTGCACTCATTTCTCACTGGATAAAGTTAACAACATCCTCTGACATATCCTTTTACCTCTGACCAGGTAGTCTTGACTGTACTGTAACTCTGCTCGTGTAGTTTGTGTCAAAGTGTTTGTATATTCCCTTTGTGTGAATAGAATTTACGGATGTATGGAAAATAGCAAGCCATGTGTCTATTTTTATGTATATATATTTTCCACCTGCTACACCCAGACCCTCTGGGGGCCTCATAGGATGTGGGCATTTCTGTGGGCTGTAAGGCCAAGCCGGTCGAAGCTGATGTAAAGCTGGGCAGGAAAGACCCAGGCGTAAGGTGGTGGTGGTGATGGAGAGGGAGGGTGAGGCCCACAAACACATTGGGCTTCAGCGGCAGAGAGAATCTGCAGCCAGTAGCATCGGCTCCCTAACGGCCTCACCCCACTGATCCCACAAATTCGGTAAACTTCATGGAAATTTAATAAGTGCTGCTGCTTTGTGTTCACCCGCAGAGCCCAGGCCTGGTGCTGCGAGGCACATGTGTGATGGTTTACCCACAGACACTTGCCAGCCTGTTTCTGAAGCAGACAGAGGAATGTCCTCTTAGTGCTGCAGCTCTATGAGCCAGAGAAGGAGCTGTGACCCCAGGGGCCGTGCTGTTTCAGCCAATATAGACTCTGTACGTCCTGAGGGGGAATAATATGTGGGGTTGGCCCGGGTCCGTTTCATTTCCCCTCCCCTCTTCCTCCCTCTCTTTCCCTCCCTTCAAAGACCCTGCTCAGCTGCTCCTGCCAGGCTACAGAGCTCTTTGAGTTAAAAGGACAGCGATTCTCATTTGAAATCGCTGCCTTTGCTCCCTCGTCTCCGCTTTTTCAGGGGCTAGCTTCTGCTGGCTGCACCACACTGAGCAGTCCTCTGCCATGACAACTAAATAGGCCCCCTAATACATCTTCATAAAGCCAAGGAGTATCCTCCAGGCAAAGAGCTGTAAATTAAAGACATAAATGTTGCCTTCATGGAAAGCGCAAGGAGTGAGCCTTCCACTAAAATGACAGGAGTGGCTCAACAGTCCAGGCTAAATAATACCTTAACCAGGCATAATTTATAGGCATGTCCTACAATGAGAAATAAATGGATCTCGTGGTTATGAGGACTGTGAACAGAGAACATGTTGCTCTCTGCATGTGTGAGTGTGTGGTGTGTATGTGCAAGGGCTTTATCAACAAGTGTGGCTAAGCGGGACGATATTAGCTATCAGGTGATGATAGAGAAAGGAGATTAAATTGACTCTTCACTCATTCTGAAACTGACAAACCTACGTCTGATTTTTAAGAATAAAAAAAGTATGCATTCATACAACAGTAAAGTACACTCACACCAGGTGTACGTATGTAGTCGCACGCCGCAGATAGACATGAAGAATGCATTTCATTTCCAGCTGTCATCACTCAGCCCCGTCCATCACAGCCACATAAACAGTTTTTGTCAGCCTCATAAACAGTTCAGCTGTGCCACCGACAGTTTACCTTGTTATCGTTCATTTTCTAAGAGAGGATCCCGCAAGAATGACAGATGAGGAGGAGAGGAAAGAGACGACATGAAAAAGGATTTCTTCATGGCTTTCCTAAACACACAGAGAAGAAAAAGATGTTACTCTGCTGTATATTTAGTCTCACTCCCTCATCGGTCGGCAGACAGCGTTGAACAGGTGCAGGAACCTATTGCAGGGGAGATGACAAGAGATGAAGATGAGTGAAGGAGCATTCTGAAAGATAAGAGCTATCCTCTGCTTCTCTGTCCTTCTCTGTGTCTGTCTGTACCTTTTCCCTGTCTTTCTCTCTTTCTTAGCCGCCTCTGATGATGTGACAAGGATGCTAAGCAGATATATACGCCACCATCATTTACACACCGGGCGTAAATGATGGGTGCGTCTGTCTGTCTGTAACTAAACAATTCCCCAATTCATTTTTCACGTCATTGTTTCCCCCCTTTTAGCGTGTCATGGGGGTCTTGTGTTGTGGTGTTGTGACAGCGGGGGTGAGATATGAGGGCAGACAGGCACAAAGTGGAAGGATGCTGTGCTTCTCCAAGGGAATGTTTGGCTTTGTAATTTCACCCTTGAAATTTGTGATTACAAACGGGACAACTTTTTTAATTTTCTCTTTTGTCTGGATTCAGCTGGCTGACAGTCTGCCCCAGCAGCCAGGCCTTTTAATCAATCACCTAGATAATCAAATGTCACTGGCTATCTGCTCCATGTAATTACTTTTGCAATTAAAAATCAATCTCCAGTCACCCCGTCTAATTAGAGGGATGGGCAGATCTTCATCTAGATTGATTTTATAATACATATTGACTTCAAATGCCATAACATTGCCATATTCCCTCATTTTCATGCTGCGGAGCATCAAAACAAAATGCCAGGGATTATGTGGAGGTGCAGCAAGGGGTTGTACTGATTCTGCGTATCACGAAAAGGTCCCCAGCCTAGGAAAGGTTCATTGTGCTTGCTTGTCTGTAATGACAACACTCATCTTTTCTGCTCTCATTGGAGGAGGGGGGAGGGACAAATGGAGGTCCTAATAATCTACATGACAAGCTACAGCCAGTAAAAAAGAAAAGAAAAAAAAAAAGGAGCATCAGCCTATACTGTATAGGGTAAAAAATAGACTCCTCTCCACAATAAAAGTCAAATCTATTGCTATTCTAATAATGAAGTAGAGGGACATAGAAGAACACTGGCTTCAAATGAAATATTGACATTTTAACACGTGTTATCTGAGGAATCTAACATAGCTCCAGAGGCATCTCTGGACATGTCTCCTCATGCCATATATCATGACACCCAGGCAGCCTGCGACATCAGATATAAACAAATAAAACTCCACCAGAGACGGCTTGTTCATGACTCTCTTCCGGGGGAAACAGACAGATGTGTCCATCTGGAAGACATCATAATGGCCTGCATGCCCACTGTTGGGGACAGGCGTGTGACAGGCGTGTGCGCACGGTGCCCTGCCGTATGTCTTTCTGTCTCTCATCTCCACCTCGTTGCCTTCTGGGAGACTTACAGCACTGACAGGTTCACTAATGAAGCTTTCCAATGTAAGCTTATTTACACTCACAGACATGCACGCTTGTGCACACACACAGAAACACATATGCAGAAACATGCATGCACGCGCGCACACACACACACACACACACACACACACACACACACACACACACACACACACACACACACACACACACACACACACACACACACACACACACACACACACACACACACGCACAGACACGGCCTCAGGGAAAGTGCCACTCATACACACACAAGCCAAAGACTGGAGCCTACAGGGAGACATGAAGCTCAAGGACCAGCTGTGTGCAGAACCTTGAGAACCACAGAATGCAAATAGCAGTGGAAAAGGCTGCCACAGGCTTGTAATACAAATATGTACATAGCTAAGTGCTTAACTATATTGAGGTCTCTTTTGGTTGATTGAAGCACTTCTCCTGTGTGATTACACTGGTTATAATAAATGACTTCTCCTGTATGATGTTCATAAGTGATTAATTCTGTCCATCAGACATGTGATGAGGAGTGTCCTTCTTCCCCTTGGCTGACGATAATAGAGAGCTCCAGAGTCTGTAGTTCCCATCCAGTCTGGTGCAGTGATTAAAGGAGAGATCAAAATCCCTTATACCCCTGGAGGGAGCGAGGGAGGGAATGAGGATGGATGGAGAGAGATTGAAGAGCACAAGAGGTGATTTAACCCAACATCACAAACAGAACTGGCAGCACTCTACCTTTCTATTACACATCAAAGAGTAAACAAAGGGCATGTATTTTGCGAGCTTTTCCCGGCCCCGTGCGGCACGGAGGGTGTGATTGGCTTGTGTTGGTCCACTGCTGCCTGGGCCTTTTCCCAGTGAGACCAGTAATAAGGGCAGCACTTATCATGTGTTGCCTCCAGCCACCACCACCACCACTAGAGCAGCAGGCAGAGAGAGAGAGAGCGAGATGGGAGAGAAGGGCCCACCACAGTTGAGAAGTAATTAATCACCATGGAGTGGGAACTGTCAATTCCCCAGGTCTTATGAACTGATAATGCTGCCCACCACAATTTAGCCTGATGGAGATGAGATTTTCTTTTCACCTCTGGCAAAAAAGAGCCAAACAAAGTGGAATAAAAGAAAAGAGAAAGGGGGGGGGGGGAGAGAGAGAGGGGTGGTAGCAAATATATTGCAACAAATATACTTATAACAACAGTGGCCGGTGGTGTACTTAATGATTGCCTTGCTCCTCTTAAACCTGATGTCCTTATCAAGTCCAAAGTGTCCCGATCAATAAGTATCCTCTCCGGCATTCCTGAAATAGCTCACACATCAACTCTCTCCAGCAGCCTCCCATTCTCTCTCTCTCTCTCTCTCTCTCTCTCTTCTGCTACATCACCATCTGTTATTATAGCTCGATCACCGAGTGTCTCCTCCAGTCCGACATTTTGAACATGTCAATATTTGTTCTGATACAAAAGTTATGCCCATTGCTATGCACATTTAACCTTAATGTCCGTG
Source organism: Chaunax sp. Z400 (assembly GCA_037577475.1). NCBI lineage: Eukaryota > Metazoa > Chordata > Actinopteri > Lophiiformes > Chaunacidae > Chaunax > Chaunax sp. Z400. The sequence continues at coordinate 29,607,833 of CM075184.1, read as the reverse complement.
ACTGAGGTCTGATTTGTCAGTTTACTGCCGCATTTAACATCTGGGGACATCAATAATAACTGTCACATTGCATTCTTTAAAAAAAAAAAAGAAAACCCATACGGAATTAAAATTATGGCTGTTATTTGTTTTGGCTTCGCATCGAGTTTATTTTAGAACAATGTATCAATTTTGATCTGATTTCTGATGGAAACAGAGCAAAAACACCAATGTAGAATATAATCAAAAATCACTGTAAAAGTTGAGAGATGCATTTGCAATCTTAAAAACATAGTCCTGAATTGAGCGGCCAATGTGTGATCATACACGTGGTGTTGGGTTGGAAACTGACCAAAATACATGCCACAGTCTAAGGGGTCATTTACACAACATGTTTTTGCATGGAACAGTAACCCTTAGTTGTGGTTTGGCCTTTCTTCACACGAGAACAGCGTTTTGGGGGAAATACAAATTTTTGAAATCATTGTGTAAACTGAAAAAACACAACTCTTGAGAAAACGGCGAATGCCTTCGGCTCGCCATTGACCGACTGTATTCGTCATAGTCAGGCAAACGTACAAAGCCATCGCTGTCCACTTTGGTCCAAAATACGCTTCCTGTCACTGAGCCCAAGGTGGAAAGCGTGATGTGGTCTTATTCTGTGGTGTTGAGTTTGAAAAGTTACCCTTCCAACTACTGGCCTGGCATGCATACGACAAAGTTTCCGATCGTTTTTTTTGGATCTGTGTGCACGAGTATCGTTTTCACAATGTTGTCGTATGAATGCAGAACTTCTTTAAAATGCAAAGGAAAACATTTTCAGTTTTTAGCCAAACCGCTGTTGGGGCCTAAATATGGACATTCACAAATGGAACATCTTTGTGTTTGATGTGCATCTCTCGTATGTTTTGCCATTCCCTTTGTCAAAGTGATCTCTGAGTGCCAGGGTTCATGACCTCTGAAGGTGTGTTTTGGAGGCATTAAGCACTGGCATTAGCAAAGGGCTGGTGGGACTCTAAACCGGTCTCATACCCATACTGTGGAATGTTTTCCTACTCTCTTAAAAGCACATGTCCAAGTAGGTTTATTAGCAGATTGGATGTCAGAAACAAATAAGCACGATGGCTGTCCAATATCCACACTTGATAAGCGAAGTGAGGCGGCCACAAATAGAGGAAGGAGCTGCCATCCATTGAAGGCAAAGATGAAAGAGGGACAGCTGCCCTGGACCGGTCTGGGTCCTTATCGGGCTGGCTGGGTCCTGTGTCAGACTAGGACTATTATAAGTGCTCCATGCTGTGTGGAAAGTTCAAAGTGCCTCCCTCCCACTTTTCTCCGTCTCCTTTTTCTTTATCTTCTCTCTCCTAGCACCTGTAAGTGGACAACGCAATCAAAAACCATTCAGTCTCATAAATGATGAGTTGAACATATAAATGAATATGAGGCGACAATGTCTTAAATGTGAGTGCTAATTTATTCTTCTTCTTTATTTGACCTTTGTTTAGTGATACATGCACAATGCCCTGAATTGCATGTTTTCATATAGGCTGAGAGGTCATGTAAATTTGATCTGGAGATGAACTACTGTACTTCAGTGCCTCTGTAGCCAATAATGGAGCCATTTTTTTTTAGGTTAAGTAAAAGAAGCACAATTGGTTGATGAACAAAGAAGTAAAAAAAGAAAGAATGCAGTGTTTTTTTTTTTTTAATTCTTCAATCTATGTGTTCTACTTAGAATCAATTTGGAATTATAGTTTTAAAACACATTAATGTTCTTCTCCCATCTGCAGCAAGATTAGCATGTCAACATGATGCTGGTCTGGCTGACATTGAAGGTATTTTTTTTACCTTTTGTCCTAACTTCATACTCTTTGGATGTAGCACATTCGCCAATGAATAACAGGTTTCCTTTTTATTGCTGTGACATATAGTCAATACTCAATATAGTTCTTGACACCCCGAGGCACAATAGCAGTCACTTGTGTATAAAGAGTGTCAGCAAGTTATTTTGACCCCCTACTGTAATCATGACCTTTCCAATAACACGACTCCCCCACAGAGTCTCACTCCCTAAAGGCTCTTACAACTAAGGACTAAACTGCATTACCCCCGGCCAGCTTTCATAGCTCAGCAGCTTCTAAACAAGCTACTGTCACACACTGACGCACACATCCACACACGTGTGTGGATGCAACGGGCAAGTACAATAAATGCTTAAACAGTGTGCACGCGCACACGCACGTACACACAAACCAGGAATAGACACACATAGACGTGTACGTGAACAAGGCTTGCATATTTAGCTCAAGGGAACATAACATGTAACCAGAGATATTATGCATAAATGAAAGGGAAAATGATATGGCATGCATTTCATTCTTTTGTAAGATTGTGTCCCCAGGTCATTGACTAAATAATTAGGCGATTGAAGTGACAGATTAAAGGCAGATTGGAAGTGACTGTGAAAGCAGGATAATGTTTCTCTAATCAGCTTGGTCGGAGAAATGCAGATTGTGAAATTTTCCAGCTACTTCCTTAGAAAAATGCATTTCACTTCTGATTAAGGATGATTAGTGTGTTGGCGGAGGAGGAGGGGGGGTCAGGGCCTTATGCTCCTGGGTTCCTGAGGCCAGAGAGGGAGAGAGAGGGAGAGAGAGGGAGAGAGAGAGAGAGAGAGAGAGCAGGGCTGGGGATAGGGCATAGGTGGAGTGCCAGCACACATAAGCAGAGAGAATAGAGTCAATGAGTGGAAATGACGAAGCTGGAAATAGTTTTGAGAAAATGTGAAGAGAAAAAAAAAACACTGTCCACCCATTCCAGAGAGGATGATTTAGGAGTAGACAAGCCTTCGAAAGAAGAGAAGATCACGTAAGAGGAAGCACAGGATCGCTCTGAGTCCTGTCCCGTTAGGGAGGAAATGACAGGGGGGATATCTGCTTATCACAGTGTTTTAACTGGCGAATCATTCATTCACCAGGCAATGACAAATACGCCAGATTTATACCGGCTGAGAAGTCACCAGGTAAACTGTTATGCCAAAGTAATGGTTTCTCAACCACAGCATTATAGAAGGTTAAATGTGGAACAGATGTAAAGTCGAAAATAAAACATGATCAAAGGTAAGGCTCTCAAGACAGATACGCCAGCAAATGATGATGAATGACTCTCTGCTGAATTGTAAGCTGCACACAATTGTAGCGAACAGCAGAGGTTGAAGTGGGGGTGGGGGGCAGAGAGAGAGAGAGAGAGAGAGAGGAGAGAGAGAGGAGAGAGAGAGGAGAGAGGACACCAGGGACCAAAGACAGTGTCCAAACTTGTCGGGGTGATCCTCTGCAGAAGGGCCCCCTATATACGATTAAGTTCCTACAGTAGGAATCACAGTTTGAACAATGTGTAATTGATTTCCCCACAGGCTCAGAGAGCACCCCCGATCCCTGGGATAGCCTCACCTGTGAAAGTTTGCTTTTCTCCCAGGCTCGCGGCCACAACTGCATGACTTCATCACCCTGCACACATTTTTACTTTTATCTCTGAAAGATATATTATCCATGTGCTCGGCTCTGCTGGTGGAGATCAAACGCAGCACTCTGTTCAGGCACCATATTAAGGTAAAACATGATTTCGCTACAGAGAAATAATCATTTTATTTCAAGATAGATTCTGTTTCATACCTGGCTTGTGCAGACATACACAACTAGACTCAGACACTTTTCCAACAAGAACTATTATTATCTGTTTCAGGCGGTGAAATGAAGAGAGGGAGACAACATACGTGTGCTGTACTGTATGTGTCGGCGAATGGAAACAGTGCACACTTATTAACATTTGTTATCATTTTTAAAGACACTAAAGAGGCATTTTTCTTCAATCACAAACATCGCACCCAAATGCTACAGCGTGTGAGCAAGTCTAGTGCCAGTCTGCACATTAGAAGCACACACACACACACACACACACACACACACACACACACACACACACACACACACACACACACACACACACACACACACACACACACACACACACACACACACACACACACATACCTTCATCAACAGACATTCACATCCTCTTTAATCTCTTGGTGTTCTGTCCTGGAAGATCACTGGCTGGTGTGAAGCGTCACGCTCAAAGAGAAAACAGACAGAGGGACACATGTTTGTGCACTCCTAAATGAAGTGTGACCATAGTGCACCTCTGCAGCAGGGGCTGGGCCGGGCCGGGCCGGGCTGGGGGCTGGGGCCTGACAACAGGGGGGCCGCTGTGATAATTTGATGTAAACTGGCTTGATAAATCACTGTGTTGTTACCTTGACTTTAGTATCTGTTTATGTCTATACAAATTGAAACCCCACTGGCACGGGGCTGAGGTAGATCCACACTCTGGCCCCAAACAATTAGTTCAAGGTGGGGAGAGTTTGGATGGCTGGCCCCTATTGGCCATCTCCCTCTTGCTGTTTTGTCTCTCCCTGCTGAGGGAGAGAGCCATGGACATGTGTAAGCAATAAAGCCAAAAGTCTGCCTTCCACCGCAGCCTGAGTGAAAGGAATGCAGAACCAAACTATAAAATAATAATGGGCACTGGGGCAGGGAAGAGCTGAGGGAGGGTAGAGGGCGGTGAGGAGGGGGGGGGGCATCAGAGACAGACACATCTGCAAGGGAGGTGGGAGGTGGTGGTTGTGGATTGGAGGGGCGGGAGGGTGTCAAGGTGGGGTGGGGTCCTGAAGCAGAGCCCTCCTCTGACCCTTGGACGTGCTGTTAAAGGCAGAGCGTAGCAAGCAGCCCAGGCTGGCACCACATCAAAAGGCTGACAGATGAAGGGCAAAGGTCAGTTTGACCTGGGCGCTAAGCTGCTGCTAAGCCTCTTAAAGCCAAAGGAGAGGTGCAGTAACAGGGAGAGGGAGAGGCAGAGATGGGGGGGGGGGACTGAGAGGGAAGGAAGGGAGTAAGTGAGACTTTGAGCAAGGAATATCATTCACAACTCCCCCCCTCCTCTGTGATAATCAAAGGGATGATAAAAAAGCTAGTCATGTCGACAATAAATACAGATGCACAGAAGTCAGAAGAGATAACATTAAGTACCTTGTGCGGGATTGTTGCACAAGGGGCATACTTCATCTAAAGCTAATAAACCAACATCCCCGAAGCCTGTTTAAAGACGGTTTTCATAATCACCAAAAATAAACTACAATCAGCACAATGAGACAGACAGATGGAGTCCTGAGGCATTTATCTGCTTTAAACATTTTCCCTTAGAAGCCACCAACTTATCATGAGCTTGTCAACACAGTGACACCATTCTTTCAAATGAAAACGCTAATGCGCTGTTGTGAGCACACGGCGCCAGGATCTGCTCATGAAATCTGAGGCTTGATCAAAAGGCTCAGTACATCCAGTTCAGTGTATACCTCGGCAAATAAGTGGAAATTATCACAAGTGCTCAGAAGGAAACACAGTGGAGCTGCTTCCAACCCGAAGATGTATGACAAAGCAGAGTAAATAACACCAGAGGGGGGAGGGAAGAAATGACAGGCGGGGAATGAAGGTGAGATGAAAAAGAGGGAGAAAAAAAAAACGAAAGTTAAAACAAAACTTTGAAAAGGTCCAATGGATCTTCTAAAAGGAAGTGGACGTATTCCACAATGCAGGACAGGAAATTCCTACTGTGAGAAGAGGGCTCCCCTCCGGACCCCATTAAGGGAATGCATGAAATTAATAGTGACATCATGTTGCTTGGTCAACAAACGCAGGTTGATTGATGAAGACAAACGGCCAGGGTGATAGCCAGTTGTTGGCTTTCCCTGGGAGATGTCATTCTCAGCCAGCCTCTTCTTCCAACTTGTGAGAGGGATAGGAAGTGTCTAGCCAGCCCTGTTCCAATGCCACTCCTGTCACTCAAATTCACTCTGGGGTTGTTTTCAACACTTGTGAAAAGATTTCAACTGAAAAATAATACATTTCAAGTCCAGTGTTGGTATTTTGACATCTATCAGTCTGACAGGAAAAATGGTAAATATGGCTGTCTTCCACTCAGTGTGAATGTTGGGTCTGTGTTTTTTGTGTGTTTTTTTTATGTTGTTCATCACATCCCTGCAGTTTTTCTTCTGCTTAGGAGTAAAAAAGTTCAACAAAATTATATCACAACAGTGCAACTATTCTAAAACTTCATCTATAGCCGTAAACATCTAATATCCAGCAGATTTTAAGCAGCCATGGGGTCGGATGCATAATCCATTCAGCAGATTCCCATTTTGCTTGGAGAGAGGGCACAAGTCTGAACCATCTCACCTCCTCAGCTCCTTTCAACACATAAGTGCTGCGGTTCGTCTTCAAGCTACGAACAAATATCTACACTCATCACCCTGTCTGCAAGGGTGAAACCAGACACCCTTCATATGGGAAGTTTGTTTTTCAATCACTACCCAGAGCTCATGATCATAGGTGAGAGCGATAGGTAGACTCATAAATTAAACACCTGCATTAGTGTGGGACCAACATAAATCCGCCTGTTGATCTTCACTCTGTAAAGCTTTTTAACTACTTCAGGGACCTCTGCCAGAGAGCTGGGGAAGGATCCCCCCCCTAATCTTCCAGATCCACATCCGCTTTGGCGGTGGTGTCTGTTGGATTCACAAGTTCCTTGAAGAGCTCTTTCCACTGTCCGACTGTGGCACTTGAGGTCGGCAGTGCTTTCTTTTTGAGAGCAGCCTGAGTCAGGCTCAGAATCACCATCAAATAATGTAATGGTTTCCAATTAATTCTTTTGGCCAAGCTGAAAGTCCTTCTTCATTGCCTTAGGAGCCCCATGGATTAGCCAACTCCAGAGGGCTTTATCGCATAGATGGCTCCCTACCAGCATCTGTGTCTACCAGAAGGTTTGCCAGTTTCAGAGACATCATGCAACCTTTGGGTCATAGTTTTAATCAGTGGAGGGTTTAAATGTTACCCCTTTGCTTTCTGTGACTCCAACCTCCTGCAGGATTTTCACCCTATGCATGTATGGGCATATTTAATCTTTCCTGCATCTTCTGCAACATCTAATCCAATTTACCCAATATAGTAGTTCAACAATTCAGTTTATGAGTGCAGTCATCTCTTCACCTCTGACATACAGAGCCGGATCTGACATTACAACTGCAAAGTTACTCATCAAACATGGGTCTAAGGTTTTATAGTACTATAGGTGCAATCTTAGATAATCTTTAGATCAAGGCAAAAATAATATCTACAGGCAATGGCAGTGCCTTTGCATTTAATGTCATTCAATTTACTTTTATTGGATCAAATAGTATTTGTCAATGTTGTTGCATAGTTTGCATAAGTTGTGTCAAAATAAATCCACTTTACTTTTTTTTTTTTTTTTACATGTATATTTTATTACGTTTCCCCCTGCAGACACTAAATACAAGCCACATTTTGGGGATTGCATTTCACCCGACATGGAAACATCACTTTTACCTCAAGGTGCTGTTGTTACTGAGTTTCAGTTATATACAACTGTTTCCATTCATCTCAAATTCTATGCAGCTGTTGAAAGACCTTTACTTTGATTTAGTAAATATAACGGCATATCTACTCTCAGAAGTTTCCGAGTGGGAACCAGAGATATAATGTAGAAAGGAGGCTGCAGATCTTACCAGGGGGGCAACAACTTCTGACCGAGGTGGCCATACTGGGTTTCACTTGCAAGGCTTGGTGGAATGTTTGCAAGTCTGTATGCCAGTGATAAAGGGTTCACATATTATTCTGGCAAGTAGCAGGAAAAGTTTGCAAATGTGTAAGGCAAAGGCTCCAAAAATCTAACTTTTGAAGTTTATCTCTGATTATCAGGGACTAATAATAAAATCATCTTTGACAGATGAGGTCAATGCAACCAACTTGGTATTGTTTCCTTGTTCTCAATCTAAGTTTTGTTTTAAATACTGCATTACATATACTGTGAAAACAGAGTATATATGATACAGAAATGAAAAGATATGACAAATAGTCGTCAATTTTATTAATAGAAAGCCAAGTTGTCTCATGGCAGTTTCCAAAAGAGCAGGTCTACACCATGCTCATACATTTATCAACAACAACAACAATTTCCTTATGAGCAATGGTGACTTTGTCCATGAGGAGAAGGATTTTAAATTCAATTCTGGTTTTTACTGGGAACCAGTGTAGATAAGCTAATGTTGGAAGAGATTTGATCTTAGACATGATGTTACTAGTTCTGATCAGCATATGTGCAGCAGCATTGTGAATCAGATAAAGAGTCTTTAGGGACTTATTGGGACAGTTGATTATAGGGAATAGCAATAATCCAGCCGCAAAGTAATTAATGCATGGAATAATTTTTCTGCATCTCTGTAATTCTAAGTAACTTTAATCTGAGATTTTTTATGCAGCTCTTATCATCACAAGTTAAATAAGAGAGAGAAAAAAAAGTAATGCATTCAGATCTTACTTTTGACAGAATTATTATCAGTTCCCACATTATTAAGTGCACTTAACCAGCATTTATCTGATTAAAATCAAACAAATGAATGTTAGTCTTGCGCCCACACTACAGTACACCACCTAAGAGAGGTTCTCTTAGTGAAATGTGTCTTTCCACCACTGGGGTCTTGTGATGGGGACATTGGTGCCACCGGTGTATTGCACATGCTAAACTGTGCCACCATCTGCTTTATAGAGCTGGGGCCAGACAAGACCACAGGACAGTGGCTGAGACACACAACTTAAGATGGCAGCCGGTCCACAAACACAAGCTACTCTGAATCTCAGGGATGTACTGTAGGACTGAAATATGGAACCACTTTAGGTGTGACATGGTGACACAAACATTTGAGCATTTGGGATGATGCCAATGGGCCTTGGCCAAACAGGATATTGTCCATATGGCTATTCTACTAAGACTTACTGAGCAACATTTGATATTTCAAAGACAGCTGAAGGAAGAAACTGGCAGCAAGCTAATGACAATATACTATGGCAAACTGCTCTATTTATGATGATGTCCACATGCATGTGTCCAGTCCCATAGGTATACGATGTTCTCAGTTGTAGTTTCATGGATAAATAACAAAGATTCGTCATCAAATGGAGGCATTTGGCTCCTCGGAACAGAGTGGGAAGCCCAGTGCTGCACGAGAGGCTGTCCTTCACTAGCAGAATCATTCTCGACACTTGGCACTGACATAAAAGTAGCTTCTACTCAACTGAAGTACTCACACATAACGTAGACACAAAGACAGGCATACACACACACACATGCAAACAACCGCACACACACACACACACACACAATGCAGGAAGTATGCCTGTCACAGACATGCAGGGAAGGGAGGCAGCAAAAACAATTTTCTGTCGACAGGAATAAAAAAAAAAACAACAGTTGAAAGCGGGCCTGCATGAGAGAGAGAGAGAGAGAGAGAGAGAGAGAGACAAAGGCATTCACTCCATCAGAACTCATCAGTCTGAAGAGAAAAAAATGTGTAAGGGAGATGCAACCATATGAGTGCTGTCACTGCAGTCCTGAATACAAGACAGAGGGGACAGGCTGGTGGAGAGCGGGCCCAGAGCCAGGGAAACCATCTCTCACATCAACACAGGCAATGGCAGGTTGGTGAGGTTTAAGCATGTCTGGGATGCAGGTCTACACACAACACAGCAGTCTGTGGGCACGGTGTAGAGGTGAAAACACAAGACAAAAATAAACTTTCTCTAGCAAATGACCAGGCGCTATAAAACGGAGGTGTTTAAGGCTTGGTAATGAGTTTCTTTGCCCAAAGGCACGAGCGTAGCTAAAAAGAAACAGACAGAAGAGAAAGACGTTGGAGAATTGCTCAGTGAGGGCCAGATTAAACCTCAGGCCTCCGGGGCCAGTCTGCCAAAGAGAACATAAAAGAGCTTATTAATAGCCCTTAGATTTACATGCACTAAGTGGATGTTTATGTTGGAACTTGCTGCTTATGTGTGAACATCCAACATCTGTAAACAGTGCCATTCAGGTCTCATTTCCTTTACATCATTGATATTGTTTCAACTCACAAAACAGGCAGGCCAGAGTTCAAAAAAACATAATTCGGGCATTATCTTCTAAGTGGTCCCACAGTTCAGTCTCCCCAAGGCGGTAATCATGAAGCTTTTTGTGCACTTCCTCTCCTGCCTCTTCATGTTATGCTGACTTCAGTATAAACAGCTAAAAAGGGTCAACGGACAGAAGCGCTATTACGTTAGGGTGGTGGCTTCAGGCGAATAGGACGTGTACTGATACATGGAATTCTTATTTACACCACTAGATGTGACAACAGACACTGATGCCTGAATGAACTGGTCGTGAGGCCAGTTTAATTAAAAGTAGAGAATGATGGTACTTGTGTACTGTGTGCCTCCTGGATGACATACAAAGATTTCCCATTAAAAAAGGTAGATTACAATACGATAAATAGAATTCACTAACAAAAACAATATTACAGTGTTTTATTTAAACACTGGGAAGCCCTCATCAACCACATGAAAGAAAGGAAACCAGGAGGAGCGAGGTTCATGGGGACACATACGGCGCATGTCTGTAACCCCCACTGCCTTTTATTGGACAAATATAAAATTAACAGCAGTCATGAGCTGTGATGGTGAGGCAGGCTGCTTCCAACACAAATTTCCAATTTGAGGTCAACTGTATGGTCCTATAAAAGTTTACAGGGCTGCTTAAAGAAGAACTGTCACTTTACAAGAAGCAAAGTTTTCAAATTAATCATCACGCTAATAACCCCTGCTCTCTCTTTTTTTTTTTTTTTATGTGCTTCAATTCTAATGATTGCCCATATTAAAAAGGTAAAGAGGAGGAAAAAGCGGAAATTAATAACTGTTCACGTAAATCACTATGGAAGCTGCTGTTAAACTTTCCTTTCTGGGGAAACTAATAAGAAGACTGTGTGAGAGTACAATGCACACTTAAGAGGAGTGACCCAGCTTTTAGTATTACATTTTATACTACCCTTCCCCTCATGTTCAAACCTGTAACTTGTCAAACTGTACAATGGTGACAACAGCAGCAGGAGAGCCAATAGGAGAGCTGGCTGCTAGTAAATTTGGGTATAAATTTGCTATTAGATCCGTATTCATTTACAAACTTGCTTCTTTTTAATCTGACTTTTTGAAAAGTTTCATTTACTTTCCTATTTTTCCTTCATTATATATAACAGAGTTTCCTAATTATGTATTAAAAACGTGTTTTATAATCAAACCTGTCATATGCAACAGATTGGTTTCTCATCCACAACACGTGGGCGGGGGAGTGCGGAGGCGTTAATGGACTGGCTGACACGAGCGTCGTGTTCAAGGATTCCAGACTGGACTGTTCTTCAAGTGTGTAAGGACATCACAGCTTTGTTCTTCCAGGGCTTCAAAGAGAAAATCCGAGCTATTCGAACAACAACTCCCATCTATATATAGGGGAAGTGATGGGCGAAGAGAGACGGACATGTGTGAGGTCACCGTCGGAGTGTAAAAGGATAGCCATGCCAGCATCCATCCAGGTGATGAAAGAAGTGCAAATACTTCTTCGCTGTCAGTGCAGGGTCACTGACTTGCTTCTGAATATGGCCTAAGAACTAAGAGGACTAAGTCACCTTTAAATACAGACTCAGTCATACCTAACCTTCCCCACAAAGAGAGGACGGCAGCTTTTACCTTGCTTAAGCCATGTCCATCTAACCTCAGCAGGGCGGGAGACCTCTCCTAGATACAATCACACGGAGATAAAGCTCCTGTGTCAGAGATTAGACTACGTTTGTTTTCTTTCATTTAAACCTATAGGTAGGGATAGTCTCTGGGCCTGCCCGCTCCCCCCCCCCAGGCCTGGGCATAATGCCATTAGTGGTGTTTTGTTGACAGCAGGCAACGGTAAATGAGGCCCCACTTTAATCAGCGGCATGCCGGGCTAGTGTCAGAGTTCCCCCCATGTCTCCCAGGTGAAAGATGAGCAGGGAGAGAGGTGTTGTCTCCACCTTAATTAAAACTGCTCCCCTCACGTGAGGCCTCAGAGCTCCTATACCGCCAACCCACCCCCTGAAACCATGGCTGTACTCTCAGCATAAATACTAGCCATTAGCCAGAAGAGCAGAATGAGAGAGAGAGAGAGAGAGGGGGCAAGCAGCAAGGGGTGTAATTAATCAGACTAAGATCATGTTCTAACCACTTAAAAGCGAGAGGGGGGCATTTATCTACAGGGAGAACAGGTTTGTTTTGGTTTGCGAGGCAAGTGAAATTTATTGGAGGTGATTATTTCGGAGATAGTTCTTTCTGTTGAATTTTGAAAACAATATGAGACAGTGAAATATATATATATATATTTTTTTTTTTCCTTCTCAGGCCTAAAATCATCATACGCATCTCCATTTTTCATTAAATCTCAGCAGAATCTTGGGTTGAATTGCCCCATCCTCTACTCTTTTTTTTCCATTTATTTCTCACAACAGCACAGTGCAGCACATGTCAGAAGGACAGGAGACATTGCCCAAGCAGCTTTACTATTTACCCAGAAATCCCATCCTCCACGGCGGCTTCCTGTTCCCTTGAAGTGAGACATCCTTTCCTAGGGGGATCAACTGGATGAACCAGACAGTGGTGTGGATGCTGCTTTAGCCTGGCCATGCCCAGTTACAATAACACCTTCATGCTGCTGTCCCAGCAGCCCGCCCTGATACATCAGCCCCATCTAAGCCAGGAGCACCAAGCAGGAGGCCTGCTACGCCCTCGGTTTGGCCTGCGCGGATGAAACAAAGAGTGCTTGCTGGAGGGTGGGTAGGTGGGATGAAGGGGGTCAGTCGGTGAGTCCCCCCGCTTCCCTCCCATACACTATGAAACCTCCTGGCCTCTCATGCAAATGAGGCGGTAGGGGCAAAGAGGGAAAAACAACATGAAGGGAGAGACAGACAAAAAGGAAGGGATGGGAGGGGAGAAGGCCTCCTAAAGCAGCACAGCACTGAGGGCCTTTGCAAAATCATGGCAGCAGTGAGTGTCAATCAAGCGGTCAGCATTAACAATGTTAGGCCAGAACAAGCGGGGCTAACGTCCTCCTCGCTCTGCCCAGCACCCACCGTCAGCACCGCCCCGTTTCCCCACCTTCCACAAGCCCCTTGTGACCACATGAATCTGACTAGTGACAGCTTGCCATTCTGTAATTTGCCAATTTGCACGCATGTCAAAAAGCCAGACCATAGTGAATTATGGCCACAAAGTGGAGATAGGGCCGAAAGAAGTGCAAGAAATGTGCAACACAGAGGAGGATAATGGAGATGACAGGGGAAACAGCAGGATGAAATAGATATGAGTGAGGGCTGGTTTCACAGTGTGTGTGTGTGTGTGTGTGTGTGTGTGTGTGTGTGTGTGTGGTGTGTGTGTGTGTGCACCTCATTTATAGCGAACATTTGAGCGTCTTGATTTCTGCGTAACGCAGCCTGGTGGGCCGTGTTCACATGCCTTCTGTGTCGAGTTTTGTTTAAGATTGGACGATTGTGACATATGCATTTGTTTATGTGAGTGTGTGACTGAGCTCTTCTCTGATAAGAACATGTGTGCCGCTGGTCTTATGAGCACCAGTGTAAGGAGTCGAACAAGTCTATCTGTGACTGCTGTGCAGAAAAGTGGGGGAATGGAGGAGATTTCCCGTGGCTGAGCCATTAATCTTTGGCATTATCAACACCTTACTGGTGCAATCTGTGTCTCAGCCCAACAGTCCATGAATACTTCTCCACCAGTGTTTAGCGGTGAGTTATAGCGAGGACTATACAGGGCCACAGCAGCTAAAACACTGGTCAAATAAAAGCTATCACTAGCACACAGTTTAGTGCTAACACAGCACTGAGACACATAAGGGAATATGGCTGAGAAACAACTCGACCACATATTTTTCCTAGTGGGAAAAAAAAACTCCTTCAATGTTCATATACGCATATCCAAACACACCCACGCACACATACACACTAACACGAGAAAGAAGCATGAAGCCTATATAAATCTCTATCAGGAAGCCAGCCAACCTCTGTGCCCCTTGCTGGTGAAAACCATATAATAGTCTATGGAACCAGAAACACATTTTCTGGATAGTTGGCAGCAAATGTTCCGTAATGTTTTGGGCTGGGTAACTTTCTAAATGCTATATTTATTGTCGGGCCTAAAAGGTATAGCTGAAATAAAAGAATGGCTGACAAGTGCACAAGTGCTAAAATTGTGTTCTAGATTATGTATGTAAAAAAAAAAAGAAAAATGAACAGGAAGAGCAGATGTAGTGGTACGAAAACAGCTCAAACAAACATGCTGACAACCAAAATGAACATGCTGCAAAACTGTTTTTTTTTAAACTTAAACACAAAACTCAAAACGAGTTACAAGCGCTTGTAAACTTTCATCACATCCACATGAAGTCACGTCTTATAAAAGCCCCTAAAAATATGTTAGCAATAGACATGTCATTTGGAAATGCAGTGGCTTGGTACACTTGTTTAGCAATATTTTATGTCTTCAAAACAATCCAAACCACTGATTAACATCTGACATGGGGGGGATTTTAAACTGCTGGAGATCCTTAAACCATCTGTGAAAGTGAAAATGAGAATCAATTCTGTAAAACACTCCACATTACGATCACTATTTACCACACCATTGTAACCCTAAAGGGTGTAACTTTAAATGTCTCACACAGTAATCTCGCCTTGGGTTCAGTTGGCTGAATTCTCTTCTGCTCGCCCTACAATCTGTCTTGCGTTACTCGCCGTCCCAAGCGAGCGCAAATGGGCTGAGGAGGAGGACAAAGCCGACATTGCTTGTGGTTGTGTCATTTACTCTTGGGTAACAATGTCATGTGGCCATCAAGCCTGATTGTTCCATGAGTAAAAGTGGAATTGTAGTCAAGCAGTCAGTTTTGTGCACAGTCTTCAATATTTTAACAGAGAACAGTGTGTGCAGGCCAGAGCGTTGGGCGTAAGAAGACAGAAGGTCGAGCATGACCGTAAAGTTACTCAGCAGTGTCACCGGGTGCAGTAAGCAAGGTTATGATTGCATCCCTGAATATGATTTGTTTTCATTATGATTGATAGTAATTTTTAACATATTTAGAAACATTTTGAAAAATGCTATTTATCGCAATATTGAAGAAAATGAAAAAATATTTCCTGGATCCTGATCCTGATCTGGATCTTCACCAAAATGTATGGATTTGTCCTTAACTCCTGCATTAAATTTAACAAAACTTAGAGAATAACCTCACCTAAAAACCAACCAACCAACCAATGAACATGGGTGAAAACATAACCTCTTTGGTAGAGGGAAGAAAAAAAAAAACAGGGCTAAAATTGTTTTGCATTTCAATTAAATTAGGTTTTAAAATGTGTGAGTAGTTTTTCGTAAATAACCAGAGGAGATGAAACAGATAGAAGTAATGGATAAATGGTGGAAATCGATCACAGAAGGTAAAGGACAAATGATAGATGATAGATAGGTCACTAAAAGCAATGGATATATGGTTTGAATATAGAAGTTTTGCCAATCTATGTAGTTATAGAAGCTACAAATTCAAAGATGACACATCACAGTAACACTTACACTGTAAATTAGATGTGAATTATGCTGTATTAAAAGCCATAATCTAATGTGTAATATCATTATTTTGAATTTCCAATATTGTTACAAAAGAATCCAGTAGGGATAAAGCAGTAGGGTAATAATGAACTACTGTGTCAGAGAGAGAAAGTGTGCACAAATTCAGTTGTGAGAAATTTATGTCAAAGTGCAGAGAAAGTGTTGATATAACAGAAAAAGAGCATTTCAAATTGCAGCTCTTCTCCTCATGTTTTTGCTCTAACTGCACGTCCTAACAATAAAAAAAATCTCCCCTCACCCCCACAATGTCAGACCTCAGGTTGGTTTCTTTAAGGGAAACTGATGTGAAGGTTCTGCTGAAAACAACCCTGCATGCATTTCAAAGAGGTGAGCAGGAAATCGGGCCATCAGTGGTGAAACGTTGCATTCCTATCACGCAGCTTGGGTCAGAACCTCCGCTAGAGTCGGGATTTGTTGCTTAAAGGCGGCTATAAAATGAGGAGTTCTCCTCACTCACTGCTCTGGAACTGCACCCCCACACCCTGGCGTATCCCCTCCTATAAGGTAAAGGATGTGCTCCAACAGATTTGGTGACCTGCTCTCTCTTTTCGTTTGGCCCATTCTGGTCTGGGCTAAACACAGTTCAGGTTGTTGAGGCAGTGCAATGCTGTCATACAGGGGGAGTTACTGGATATTTCCCAGGGAGCCAGGGTGGAGAATCAGTTTCCATTTCACCATGACCTTTCTCCAGTCCCAATGGTGGTCAGCTCCACCACTACCTCCTTCCTCTCACATCCCCACTGAGCAACCTCCGCTCCACTACTGTCTCTCTTTTTTCGTTTGTCAACCTATCCATCTCACACTTTTTAGGGATCAGATCAGCCCCCCCACCAACAAAGAGCTCCTATTACCACAGCTCATCTGTCTTCTCATCAGCTGTTTACACAGATTTAAATGTTAGCATTGCGCACAGTGCAAATGTGTAACCAATATGCAACTGATGAATAAAAAGAAAATCATATCTAAACAACTCCATATCAAATGAGGGACCACCAACTACATCTAAATAAAGCTGTAATTATAGAGAATTTTCCCTTCAGGATGGGAGTCATCCCTTTCCAACACCCAGGCTATACTTAGTGCCTGTAAGTATTGTTTTCAGCCAGCAAACATTACTTTCATATTAAAAGTTATGTGATGACTTTCTCTTGCGCCAACAATGCCGGGAAGCTGTTTGTCACCCGGCTGACTGCACAAACTCTGACACACTCCGGACACACCCTTCACTCAAAATGTGACCATTTATATTTACCTTTTTCCATGCAGTTTTTAGATACATACAGTAAGTCATGTCATATCCTGTCGGGGGCCTATAATGGAAACAATATTAAATGCACTCAAGTGTCAAAAGCACGCAGGCAAAAAAAAATCTCACATCTTTCCAAATATTCCTAATCTTTTTTTTTTTTTTAAACACATCGATTTTAGTGACGACAGGTTCCCTTTTAAGAAGAGGTGCACAAAAATCCAATTCTTTACAAACACTAGAAACACAGACAGCAAACAGTCACAAAGATGCAATGCATCTAACTTTTTAAATAAATATCTATTTAATCCCGTTTATGGGGTTTAATACAGACTGAACAGGTCAAATACCTTTTAATGGTGGTACACCATCACCTCTTATCTTATCTTTTGTTTTGCTGCCTTGAAATTTTTCTGAATCAGTTTGTCTCCTCGCTGTGACAATATAAAGAGTAAAAAACACCATACCTGCAATATCCTCTATTGTTTTTGTATTTGTGTTGCATTCAATATGATGTCATGCCAGTTTCATGTGGTATCGCTGAGCACTGAGCTAAGAATTCCACCTACACTGAGGTGGAAAACCAAATCAAAAGTATCTGACATTTTTATTTCTATCTGTTTTATTTCTAGATTTCCCATTTTTCTAATATGTTGATATGACGGATACAGTGGGACAGATGTTGTGTGTGTGTGTCATTTGAGGCACAAACTGCATTCTCTGTGTATCGGGCCTCATCTCTTTCTGCCTCTGAATGTATGGGTGGATCACAGAAGTAAGCGAGGGAGACTTAATGGATTTATGAGGGTTCTCCTTAATTTGCAGGGGCCACTTTTGCATGAAGCAGATGCAAATTTAAACATCTATATTAAGCGCTGGTATGGAGGGGAAAAGAATCACTTGGCCTGTCCTGTTGAAATGTCAATGACAGCAGACAAAGAGGGAGTATGTGTGAAATGTGCACCTAAACAGTTTAAAAAGCTAATTTTAAAGCCAGGAATAGATATATTATCTAGCAGAAATAAAAGAGTTGTGAAACCATATGTGATCATTAAACTTGAAGTGAGCAGCTGCAGTAATTGGACCTTTGAAGACATTTATGTACATTGCATTCACTTGTATTCTTTGATAACCATTATTTTCTTTTATATGTACAGTACTTTTAAGTGGTGGCATCCTTTGTCATTTCTTTAGACATTTAACAACTATCACTGCAGTAGTTTTACAAACTTTTCTATTAATTAATTCTGTATATATATACAGTATATATATATATATATATATGTTTATGAACTTCAACCACTCAAATGTCAAACTTAATGTTGAATTGTGGCTTTTGTAAAAGCCTTTTATGATTTTAGACCATCTTGGAATAACAAAGGTACAAGAAAATCATGGAGGAATTATTGTAGCGTTCCACTTTTTTCAAATGGGGAAACATATTTTCATCGTAACAAGCACTTTCAATCAATTTCATCAACATATAAACATATTTTCAATGTTTCCTGCTCTTTATGTGTCAGAGTCTGTTCACAGACACGCAGACAACAGAACGGTCACATGTGACATCATTCCGCAGACATGCCTGTCCAAATCTCCAGCAAAAACAAGCCTTCGCCACAGATAGCAGAGAGGCATTCTAATCAGCCCAACGTTTGTGCTCCTCATACGTTGATAAATGAAGCCATTGTGCAGTGATTATCACAGTTATTCATAGCCTCTTTGCTATGGGGATGGGACATTTGTTGCATTACATAGGAGCAGACACTGCTGAGCCTAGCGCATGTTTCCCTGTCACTGCGCATTACAGGCTAGCCCATGACATTTATAAATACTTGGTAATCTACAGTGCTATATGCGTCGTGTTATTAAATTGCCATTATTTTGGCGGCAACTGGGCGCAGCCTGTGATTAATAGAATACCATTAAGTTGAGGTGGATCATGCCTGTTTATAATTGCCGCGTCTATGCTAGAAATTAATCACAGATAAATTACAATAAATTACTATTTGGTAGCGTTAAGCTTTTAGATGATTACTATTACTATTAAAGTAACACAAGAAATATGGAAGGTTATTTCTTCATTCTTTCTGGTGACACTGTAATAAAAGATGATTTAAAGAATTGGCAAATGTCGGACTGGACACATTATGCAGTGTGTCTCTATGTTATATGACTGTGTGTGTGTGTGTGTGTGTGTGTGTGTGTGTGTGTGTGTGTGTGTGTGTGTGTGTGT
Organism: Chaunax sp. Z400; assembly: GCA_037577475.1. Taxonomy (NCBI): domain Eukaryota; kingdom Metazoa; phylum Chordata; class Actinopteri; order Lophiiformes; family Chaunacidae; genus Chaunax; species Chaunax sp. Z400. The sequence goes on along the minus strand of CM075184.1, from coordinate 29,588,722 downwards.
AGGCCTCAGAAAAAAGGAGAAACAACAGACCGAGCTCTGGTAAGCATCAAGCGGAGGTATTTGGCTTTTCTTAGTCTTGGAGTGTGAAGAATGAGCTTTGAGTTGTGTTTATAACTCTACCACATAACCTCTCATATAAACTCCAGCCTGCGGGCAGTTCTGTTAGCTGCAGTACACATCAGCCATCGCTTTTATCTACACAGAGCACAAGACAGATGTGTTTAAATGAACCCAAACAATTAACATTGTAGCAAATACATCACTTTCAAAAATTACTTTACTTTTCTGGCATGTTGGGTTGATGTTCTAAACCACGATCATCTAATATGACACGACCAAACTTTTGGCCTTGGTCGTAGGGGCAGGTTTTTAGAGAACTAATGCAGGATTTTGGGTTTCATATGTGGCCATTCTTTTCCTGGGCTTCTAGTGATCGATCAAGTCTACAGACAGGGGCAGGTTCCATTATTTGCACTTTTCAAAACAGCATTTAAGGTATTTGTAGCCAGTATTCAAAAACAGTATATTGGGGTCTTGGTAGTACAGTAGAGAGAAAGGATAAACATAGATACTAGATCTAGCGAGAAGGCACTTATTTCATATGATGAAGGCATTACTGTGACCACTGCAGTCTATCTTATTGGCCTCTTTTTGTTTTTAGTGCAGTTTTAGTGGGTGACTTGGCCGCTGTCTGCAGAGTCCTGCAGTCTTTAGAGTGGCACTTTCACTGGCATAGCATGGCAGGCTGCACTGAGCCCTTTTAACAAGTCTTTAATGAGAGCAAACCACCCACCACTACCACCTCCCTGTCCACTCCCAACTGTGGCACTTTGGCAATTCCCACTTGCGCCTCTTGATGGCCGCCGTCTTTGGTTTGCAATTAGCATCTTTCATGATGTTCTGCTTTGTTGGTTCTGGAAATCTAAAACCGGAGTGAGCCTAAGCTTCGCTATGTCACCATTAGTCAGTGGGGTATGGGGGGTGGGTGGGAGAGATTTCAGTGGGATTTACTGTGTTGGCTCACAGCCGGTTGCCTCCGGGCCCCGTCTCCTCTTCTGTACATTCAAACAAACTCTAGTTATTTCAGCTTCGGGGAAAGCTGACGTGGATCTGAGGAGAAAGCCTGCCTGCCTGCCACTGAACCCCGAGGGAATGGGTGACCAGTAGCCTTAAACACATCTTCCTCACTTCTTCCCCTCCCTCCTGCCTGTTCTCCATTCCATTCACTCTCTATCCCCGAGCTTTGACAGAAGGTATGTATTTTAGGAGACCCCCGGTGATGTGATGGACATGAGAGCCCTGTTTGAAATGGAAACCCACACATTCTGCACTGCCAGGGAGCACCAGGAATATCCCAGAGGAGATGGCAAAAGGAAATGGAACAAATAAAAAAAAAACAGCCATCTTTATTGAGGTTTTCCTTTGGAAAACACAACGAACGATAGGAACAACACTTCCTATTCAGGATATGATGCTCTGTAACGCTATAACCTCAACAGAGTACCACTGACCACCATGGGCGTAGATCATTTCTTTTTCTCATATCAGCTCTCACTCTTGTATACACTGACAACACATGCTGGCTCAGATAACCAAGAAGAAAAAAAAAACATGATAACAGAAATGAATGTAATTCATGAAGAGAGATAAACCGGGCCACACACAAGCTTATCCTCTAGTGTGTGCAGTACTGCCTTGAATTCACCATCTATCATTTCCCTTCAGCCTCCATTTATTGGAAACAGAATAACAGCATACATTTGTGTGTTTAGGCATACTGGTGCACGGAAGTGTTTGTGCAACATTGGCCTGATTTGGGGTTTTTTGGGGCGTGCATGTGCACGTCTGGGTGTGCAAAGAAAACGATGCGGTATACTCCATCCTCCCTATAACTCACCTGGACTGATAGAGAGAGTAAAGGAATCATTTCCTGTGCCTGCTACTCATTCAAATGGACTGGCGTCTATAAACAAGAGCTGCAGTTATCCATGTAGCGGTCAGATAAGAGTGGAAGGAGACCTCCGGAGTGATGGATCACAAAGGGGCTCCCAGTCCTCTTCTCTTCCCAGCACCACCCTGCCACCTTCGGATAATAAACAGCTGTGGAGCAGGGGGCCAGATAAGAGCCATCACTCACATTGGCCAGGCTGATAAGACACAGACGCTCTCTGTCACCCTCCATGACATTTGTTTTTCATTCCACTTCAGACTGAGGGGGGGAAGTCAACCTGCTTCATCTCATCAATGGGCTCCAGTCAGGATCCCCCGCTGAGTGCGTGCCACCTCCTGACACTGATGGCAGTCAGGTGACTGACTGTGTCATGCTGCACACAAGAAGAATGGACTACAGCCAGAGCGTTTCTACCGTTTGATTCACAACTGCAGTGCCTATACCTTGGGTGAACAAACGCTTACCGTGGTAAAGGTTTAAACTATCAAATTAATTTGTCAGAGTAGGAAGACAATGGGATTACAGACCCTCCCTCCTGCTACGCGCTCATTGCAGTTGCTGATATAGCAGAGCGGCACATTTTTCACAGTGGGTGCGTACAAAACATGCCCACTTTGATGAATCGTGGCTTTACTTCTGAAGATGTGGTCAGAGTCAAACAAAAGGCCCTGTGCACCCACTGCTAGGTCTCAGGAGAGGGTGACCCGATACTGTACAGTTCTACGAACAGTCTGTTAATTTTGAATACCTTTACCTGGGCTATTTTTACACCTCATATGTCATCTTAATGGACCGTCTGGCCGAGGTTTTAGAGTAAGAAACAACCAGGGGAAACAGAGAGGTCTGTCCTTCTCTGGCTGGCTATAAAACCAAAGTTAGACACGAATTAATGTGAAATCTCCTTGAACGAAAACTCATGTTACAAGTTGTAAATTATACTTCGGAGACTAATATTTCTGAAGGGGCACATAAAATTATTATTTTAGTCATTTTGTATTTTGGCACCTTTAATTCCCTGAAAACACAGAGGCCTATCAGAGGGAATATGGAGTCATTGTAAATCTGCCTGCCCTAACATTGCCTCTGCCAGGGTCACCTACAAGTCAGAGATTTGAGAAGGTATAAAATGGTTACTTTATAGCTATCCCAATTGTTATACGTTAAAGTTATGTGCATTGTATTACCACTAATGAAGGGCATAAATTCTGAGTTTACGACTGGACCTTTACAGGGGGGGGGGTTGTAAAACACACACTTTTTGCGTTACTTGTGTTTGTCACTGGAGTTCTGGAGTTCAGACTGTGCACACACTGTTTCCATTAGTCAGGGACCGCTCCTCCGAGAAGCCTCAGTCTGCAGTAATGGGCCCAGGCCGTGAGAGAGCGGCATCCCATCCGTCTGTCACGGATGAAATTTAACAGACAGGGCCCAACTTCCTGTGATCAGAACAGCAGTAACTATGAAGCTAATCCATGGCTCTCACAAATCCCTCACAGTCATCCTCTGGCTGTAAGAGATTGGCAGCGCCTGATATTTGTGGGATAACAATCACCTGCGCTGACCTCCACATCTCAGCTCATATGTCCGTCCGCTGTCCATGCTTAACATGGGATCTGTTAAATGTACATCTCAGCTAACAATACTGTGCTATTTGCTCAGTGTTTGAATTAAGAGCAATTTATTGGATAATAATACGTGGATAGATTTGGCAAAAAAAAAAAAAATTATATATTTTTTCCAGTGATGTAAATCTGTCTGAGTGTAGATGGTTAAATATTAAAGTCCCAAAGGCTCTTCCTTTAAATCTAACCTGCATCAGTTGACTTTGAACGGATGCCTTATGTGACCAGTGTTGCTTTTACTTGCCATCTTGTATTTTTTACTGATAAGAGGAGTTTCCCCATAATTGTGTCAGTCACTTTTTATGGGAGCTGCACTCTGTGCTTCTGTAAGACAGAGTAATAAACACGGGGGCTGTGAGAGCAAATCATTCAGTTTTCACCTTAGCTCAGCAGTATCATCACAGCATTAAGAATAAAATAGCTGCTAATGATGCTGATCTTATGTAAACACCCATCTGTGAATGTGGGGTCACCACCCTGGTTTTTTTGGTTTTCCATTAGGGAAAAAGTACCTGGTACTTTTTTTTAGTACCTGCTACGTTGCGGTTCCAAGCAAGCTGAGCAGGTCCTAAAAGGTCACGTGAAACATAACAGAGCACTGACTGGTCAAAGCTACTTTAGCGGTCCTAACTTTTTTTCCCCATTGTGCCGCTACATTGAGGAGGTGCAGACGTTCCTGTCTTTGGTAGCTGATGAGAGGATCCCGAGAGGTGTGTGTCACGTTGAAGACTACGCCACGGCAGTTTTGCGCGGCCTCCACCTACCCTGAGGAGGTACCATCCCGTAATGGAAAATGACGTGCAGAAAAGTACCCGAGACTGAGTCGAGTCGAGTAGAGCTGGTACTCCGCAGTGGAAATGTGGCTATAGTATAACCTGCCAATTGAGTCCATTTAAATATGCACATTAAAAGCTATATTTGGTACATTTTTGCATGTGTTCTATCGAATGCGTACTATAACATAAACCTAATTCACAGCTATGAAATTCGAGGCCTTGCTCTGTCACACAGTGAAAGGATACTGGAGAAAGGAGACATACGGTACAACAGAGATCAAGCAATTAAAGGGGAGGTGATTATGTCATCATTTTCTTCTGCTGGCTCAAAAGAGGTCCTGCTACATTTCATATTCACTCTGAATGAATAAATAAGGGATATAGGGTTTGGGGGGCGGGGGTTCAAATATCTCACAGGGACATTCTGCTTACTTTTTTTAGATGGGCTTTATCTCCCAACGTTCAGCCCTGTTAATATGATGATGAACAATATTTCATGAAGGGCAGCTGAATATGTCTCTCCTGGATAGATCCCAGGCTCACTCTGCCTCCTCCCCATGTCCTCGTCTTTCCTTTGTACCGCTCTTTCTCTGAGAGTGGGGATAAGGGGGCAGGTGAGAGAAGGGGAAGCGAGGTAGATAATCGCTACCACTCACACACACACACACACACACACACACACACACACACCCCTAAGAAACACACCATTCTGGGACCCTCTCCTTCCCCTTCAACCCCCCAAAACATTTTCATATCAATAATCAAGCAATTTTCCTACATGCTAATCCATCAAAGCGGGCTTGGGATAATCTGCAGGCGTGGGGATGGGTGGCGTATGCCGCTTCCTCTTTTCAGGTGTGCCCGACTCCCTGGCAGACATTTGTCCCGCTACGTGGCACACAAAGCCCCTGCTCTGTCAGCACTGATTGATCAGAGGCTGGCTGTAAAGGAGGAAAGCAGCACACCCTATCAATGATGCTCTACATCTGCACCTGAAAAGAGCCTTCGTCTCCTTCCACAACATGCTCAATGCCGCAGATAATGAGAGCCATGCTGTTAACAGCTCCTGCAGCTCTGGTTTTTGTCATGTGTATATAGGCAAAGTGCTTACCTTTGAGAAGGAGGGAAGAGACATTAAAAAAAAAAAAAAAGGTCCCTTGGTAGGAAGATTATCATAATGTCTACAAATGCTGACAGGGTTGAATTTTAGTGACTCTTTTTAAGATTAGCTGGGCTTTTAAAAAGAAAGAATTTGCAGAACAATGCGACTGCGTGTTTGATTTTAATTTTCTGACAATCTTTCACAGCATGTAAGGGATACATGCGGATGCTTTTTCCCCCCTGTACTCTGCATTGTTGGGATTTAGTCAGGCTAAGGGTGCTTTTAGAAGCATGTGAAGGCATAGCAGGCGCCTCCAAGAGGCTAGGCGATCCTGCAGGAGGGAGAGTGAGAGATAAAATGCAGAGGCCTCATTAGTAGCACATTTATCATCTCCTGTCTGTGATTTAAAAGAATGACTGGGTCAAATCACTTTAAATACCTCGGGGGAAATCAACATTTGTCATTGCAAAGCAAACCTGCCTCTCCCCTCTCTTCTGGCATTAATTTATTCTGGTAAAGCATCCCCATTCGCCGCTGCACTGATTTTAATTTCATCCTTGCAAAAACCTTGGCTGACTGTCTATTTCAATTCATTGCTTTAACACACAATTGTCTCCTTCAATCCATTGAAGTAATACTCACCACTAGCAAGGCTAAACCCTATCCATAGAAACTGGGCAGGTGACGCAAATGGTCTTTAGTGAGACACTGAAGCTTGCGAGACATTGCACATTATTCTTCTGATGTCCACAATTAAAAAAAAACGAATGCCACCATTGGTGAACAGAAAAATGTACAAGCTAAGAACAAGAAGGAGATTATGTATTATGAATGTGTTATTAATGTGTAACTCGGGCAAGGTCGGGGAAGTCAAGATAGGTGTTGAAATATGGATTTCACCCTCAAAGAGCCCGCTAACATTGCTGCAAGTGGACCCTCTGGACACACGGCCAAACAGAAAGTATATGTTTGCCAGCATTACGTTTCTGTGAGTATTATGAGGACAGAGCAGCGCCGTTCATGCAACCAATGACACTCAGCAGAGAACAAAATGAGGGCCTTGAGATTCTTCTTACATCACAAAGCTCAGCTTTAAACAAGTGAAAAGCTTTACCACAGTTTAATATCTTTTTCTCATTTGTTTTATTTGAAGCTTTTTTTCATTTCTTTGTTTAATATGCTACATTTAAAGAGTGGGCAAATATGGGGAAAAAATGCATGAAAATCTGGCCATTTCAAACCTCTGTTTTCAGATTTAGACAATTGAATATTTTTCAGGTACAGTAATGTTTTGCTACAAGGCTTTCTCACACACACACACACACACACACACACTGTTGTCTGCATCAAACGTTGAGTTTCAGTCATGGGATGGCCGCTCTAATCACTGCACAACCCAGTCTAGTTGACACTAGACATATATTGTGCGGCACTGCAGAAATATATTAGTGACAGAAAGTGACAGATGCTGAGCAACTCCTGAAAGAAGTATGGAAAAGCGTAAAGCTGCACCAGAATTAACGCATATCTATTTTATGCCAGTTCAGACAGAATAGCCTGCCATATGTAAATAGAGGTTCAGTAATGAATGCACTTCCCCTGCTTTTATTTGCTTTAAGCCCTCACAGTCACACACACATTGGCACCATGCGAGACACAAATTAGAGAGCGTTTTAAAGGAAATATTCAAAGAGCAGCCTGCCGCCAGAATATCAGTTATTATTTTTGATGTTGCAATTTCTGACACTTTGATGCAATCAGTGAGTAGCCCCAGCATTCAGCCCTCTCCAGGGAGAGAGCTGTCAGGAGTGAGGAGCCGGTGGGTAGATAATTATGGGAGATCAAACCTTGCTAGTTAGTAGGCAGGAACGGGAGGCAAATGCCAAAAACCAGCCAATGTTTCGCAAACGCTTGTTCAAGGATATCCTAATTGCTATAAGTGGTTCCTTCAGGACTGGCACTTCAAACACTGCCTGCTGCATGATGTCATATCCCTGGCTCCCCTTCACACTCACAATAGGCAAATTAAGGAACAGGGCACAGCAAAACATACCAGAGGACAATATCCTTCCTCTGTCATGATATGTGACCCACATCACATGCATGCCTACTGATATATCACATCACCAACACCTACTCTCTCTCTCTCTCTCTCTCTCTCTCTCTCTCTCTCTCTCTCTCTCTCTCTCTCTCTCTCTCTCTCTCTCTCTCTCTCTCTCTCTATATATATATATATATATATATATATATATATATATATATACTTTGTTTTCTTTGAACAGAACATGAAATAAACAGTTGCTACTTCTTAACTTTTTATGATGACTTCAATGTAAGTGCAACATAACAACATAATTAATATAGAAAACGGGCTCATTTATATGCACAACACAACACGTGCAGCCGTGCGGTTTGTAAGAATTGTATGATCTCAAAAGCGATACAGTCTGACATCCAACTGTGTGCTCTGTAATTCAAAGTGAGAACACAGTCCTATCTGTCAGTACTGTTTCAAACCTACCTCTCCGATCTCCCTACTTACCTTTGCAGTTCAAAGAGAAGGAGAGGGGAAGGTGAGCACAATTAGCTGAAATCAGTCAGAACAAATTGTCCGACAGCATTTTACTATAAGGCATCCAAGTCCATTTGCGGTTGGTGTTATGACCCCTTTACCATGACCCTTGTGCCCCGGCAACATGCATAAAAAGTGCTGCGGTCTAATCAGACTCTCATACTTATCATTGACCAATGTCTCATCTAATACAAAAACTAAGTTGAAAAAGAATCCTGGACCTGCTGCTGTCTGTCTGAGCTACATCACAGGAAACCCAAGCCTTTGCAATCAAAAAGAAGGATTTCATGTTTCAAAAACAATCCAAATTTTCAAAAGGGAACCACAGCTGACACACAATTGCAGTAAACCCATTGAGTCCTCAGCTCCCTCATTCCTTTTCTCTCCCTGTTGTGAATGTGAATCTTGAGGGTCATTGATCATCTCATTAAATTCAGCAGAAAAGAAAGCAATCCTTTTCACACAGCTCAGGAATTCAGACGTAAAAAAAAACCCACCCCCGCCTCTCTCCCGGCACACACAAACACCCTCGAACCATCAAACATCACCAAATGACTGCCTTTAAGCAGACAAGAAAGACGGCAATAAAATGATAAAATAAAGTCTATTTTGTTGAAAAAGGGTAAAAAAGGGGTCATTTTCTGCATAGAGTGCTGATCTGTTAGCATAACAAAGTGCTGGCTGGTGAGCTAATGGCTCTTCATCTGTGACAAGGGGCTCACTAGCTTTTCACTGTTGTGCTCCACATAAAGTGACCTGAAACAACACCCTACTTCTGCTCGTGACCTTCCTACACTTAAGCCCAGGAAATCCCAATGTCAAGCTCAAAGTCTGTGCACACCCACACACCGGCAGACACACAGTCAGTGGAAAATATCAAACATGCAACGAGTACCGGTATTATGACACGGACACAACTACACAAACTCAGACTATAGGCAGGCAGAGCAGTTCTCCACAGCCCAAGAGTGGCTGGGCTCAGTCTAATTGTCTCTCTAATTGGTAATGTCTAAATGGGGTCTTCTCTTTATTTTTGGACAGAGCTGCATGCCATCACGCAAACGGACAGGCAGGCTGCAATACATTGGGGGAGACACAAATGACAGCAAGAGAGGAACAAGTGAGGAGAGACGGCAGCGGGGGGAGGATTGTCATCATTATTGTTATTTTATTCACCATGGGGGGGGGGAAAGACATGTTTAGAAATCTGAGTTTCAGGTGGCTAAACATCCAAATTGCTCCCCTCCCGATGCCCTTTCTGCCCCCTCCATCATGTCGAGTCTGGCTGAGTGTATTAGGGATGAGGTCATCCTGCACTCATCCAGGCAGTGGTGAGTGGCCTCATTCTCCACTCCTCAACTGCAAATGCTTTATCTGGAAGGCCTGCCTTTGATGTGCTCGTAATATGAAGGACGCGGGGCTATCAGCTAGTTGTCAACTCGGTAACTACCCTGCATCGCTCCCAGGGGCAGCAGAGCCAAACCCAGCCAACATGGCCGACCGGTGCCCAGCAGCTCTGCCGCTGATGGACCTGATTAATTCCCCGGAACGCTGGTTTGTCTTCCTGCAGCCTCAGTCAATGACTTCATTCAGCAGGATGAGGTCACCAGAGGCCTGGTAATAAAGGGGCTGCACTTCACAGTAAAGACAGCACGCCTGTGTGCAGCTCTCCAAAAAAAAAGAAGAAAAGAAGCCCTTTAAGGGAGAAGAGGGTAGAAAAGAGGAAAACATCTAAGTGCCTTTGGCTTCAGAGCAGCAGTCCTTGAGCATGAGGCGAGTGTACTTCCTCTCACTCCTGGCTTCTCTTCTCCTTCCTGCTTCCCATTGTGGGTAAAATAATAATTGGCAGGCCAATGAATTATTAGCACACACACAGTAGCTCCAGCAAGAACAATGTCCCGTATTGGTGGAGGCTCCATTAATGTGACTTTCCTTTATAAGAACAGAGGTTCACACAAGTAAATGGATTTCTGAAATAAAAAATAAAATGGTTAAAATCGTTTTCGCTCCGACTCTGACCACCTTTATTCCATTTGAAAACTTCCCTTGTTTCTACAGAGAGTAATGTGTCAATGTGATGAATGAATGTTCAATAAAACCGGTGATAATGATAGAAGTTGTCCTCTCCTCTCCTTGAGTCGTAACTGATGTGGCACAGCGGTTCAGAGCAGTAGTCTCATATAACAATGCTTATTATGAGGCAAAGGCCTTTAAACAAGTCAAATAAAATTGATGTCATTCACTTTTTGAGAGTCAGTGATAATCTGGGGAATTTCGCTCCGACAAACGGCATGGGAAAATGACAGAGCTTACGAGTGCAAGTAACTCACTCTCGCGCTTATGGGATTGTAAAAAAATGACAATTTCTTGAAATGTGCCATAAATTTGCTGAATTGCTCTTGCCATCCACGGGATGATGGTTGCTTTCACGCCGTGGCCCATGCACGTCGAGTCATTTCATATCATCTGGAGCCACAAATCACAAAAGGCCTCCCAGCCGCTGATGTGAGACTTTGGAGGCTTTTTTGACTGCTCAAGTTATCCCAGCAGACGGGGACAAATGGATGACGGTCTGCGGCCCGACTATCCATCCGTCCCCGTCCCGCCTCTGCGATGGAGTGCGGATGGGGAGGGGTTGTGAATGAAATGGTGGCGCAGCAGTGATGCATGGCACTGCAAGCTCATAAAGCAGGCCATCAGCTGACCTCTGAGGCACGGGGGGAACAGGCTGGGCCTTTACGACCATCACCAGATTTAACAGGCAATAATGACTGGAATAACCGCTTAAACCTTTACGGACCTGCATGGCTGCATGGTAGCACTGACAGCAGAGGCAGGCTAGAATACAGAGGGAGAGGGAGAGTGATATATTCAGCCAGTGCACTGACAGGGGCCATGCTTCAAACGAAGGGAAAATGACAGATGCAAAAGGAGAGCACCTTGATATGTGTGTCTCTCTAAGCAAAGCCAACTGGCTTGTCCATTCCCATCCTGATGAATGCACAACAGGGAGAGCTGGAGAGGGAAGTGGACGAGGGGTAAGACGGATGGGGGCAGGAGACATAAGGAGAGACAAACACAAAATGTCAAAAGACGGGTGCAGGCGTGGAAAAATCCACCAAAAATCAGAACTTATTCTCACAAAAGGCCAAATAGATGAAGAAAAAATAAACCTGAGACAAAATAAATAAATATATATAATCAATACATATTGTGATTCATGACAAATGATATCTGAATTTTGGTTTAACACCCATCTAGCAAACTATGCACGAAAAAGTACACAGCCACAATAATACATTTAGCACATGGAGTTATGTGAAGTTGCAGTATATAAATTTCTCGACTGGAGGAAAGTTAAAATCTTAATTTACAATCTCTGTTTATAAGACTTTCTCCCTGCTTTATTGTGACATCCAGTTTAACTTATAGCACACGAGCATCATTTGGACCGAGATCATAACATAAATTCATTAACTGTTGGCAGCTGACTAATTCCGATTTTCAATAAACTCTCTAAACCTAATAGAGTGCTCATGAAAGGAGGCCCATTTCACAGGCTGGCCCATGTTCAAGCAACATATGCTCACATAATCTCTTAAAAAGCATGATCCAAGTCTAAATTTAATTATGTAATAGCACAAACAAAATCAGAGTGCCGACACAGCAGAGCTCTGATACACAACAGTCTGCCACTCCACTCCCATTCTCCTCATTTGTTTATTGCTCTCACCAGTCCCAGCAGCCTCAGGGGCCATGGTGTCCAAGTCCACTCAATGGTCTGCAGATGGCTCTGACGTCCCGAGCTCGTTTCACACGGCTGTTTGTCTTTTTTAATAAGCTCTACTTGAGATATATGACTACTGTTAAATTATTATAATGCCTTTTCATGGCCTCTCAAGCTATTACTTTCAGTGCATTGTGTTTTTACATACTAAGACCAAAGTCTTTTAACTTGATTTTTCCGTTCGTTCGTATGGATTCTGACTCTATGTAGTCGTGTTTGGTGGTGGCAGTCAGATGAGCTTCAGCAGTCTGTGGGACTATAGGGACTAAATTTCTTTTTCTTTTTTTTTAATGGGGGGTGGGGGTGCTGAGGGATGTTCATGGTTCCCTGAGCCCTGCACTTCCTCTGGCAGCAGCACTCAACTTGCAAAGCACTGAGCTGAGGCTCCTGATCTCTGTAGAATACAGATAAACTTTAACCAGCGAACAGCGTCAGTCCTTTGCCGAGTATGATACCGTCCCCAAACATTGCTGAGGAGGAGTAAAAATATATATGAGCATAAAAAAAACACAACGGGACTCTACTAAAGACTCTATCCAAGATACCAGGTCACCATTTTTTCCTGTAACAGTATCAATAAATCCTAGGACAAAACTGCATATCTTAAGCACCTTACTGGCGACTTTTACGGTGCACAGTCGGCGCTTGGCACGCAGACGATAACATTCCCTCCACACAATGGTCTAATCTTCATGGCACAGGTAGCACTGGGATTGTCTTGGATGTGCACTCTGCCGTCGCCTGGGTTTGTCCCGGCATTAGAGCCCTCTGCATTCCTTTGTGCTTTTTAACCAATGAATTAAAGAGGATTTCAACAGGGGAATACTTATCGGGGGAAAAAAAAAAAAATTACCCCCTTTTCTCCGAGATAAACAAATCAGACTAAATAAGTTGGAAAGAGTTCCACAAACTCATTCTGTAATCAGGAAGAGCTACTTAAGATAGCAACGCCTGATTTAGACATTTCCTTACACAAAGAGTGAGGAGAAGTGAACCTTTAAGCTATATGGGACAGGATTGGTTTTTGAGCAGCTGCCATTGCTTTGTAAAGTAGTTTACTTTACAATTTGTATTCATGGGGGCCAATCAGATTCTTGTGTTGTGTGTAAATAAATGAAATTGTTGGGAAGTATTGTTTGTAGATTATATATTCAGGTCACTTCTCCCTATGAAATCTTTTAATTTTTTTAATCTATGCAGATGTTTGTTTCCAGAAAACTTTCTGAAGTGCATCCCCAGATGAACACTGAAAGCACTCTTAAGTAGCTAAGTTGCCCTTATACAAAATACCTCAAAGCGTCTGAGATAATACATGTGGATTGAAATGCAATCTGCCTCTCACTTCTTCCCAAGATAAGTACAGCCATTGACAAGACCTGGTTTCCTCCACTTATCTTGCAAACACTCGATACCAGAAAGTCGTGCATAAATAAGTCTTTCAAGATTGTGATGTAAATATATCCGATTAATCACAACAAGGGAAAGTGCAACAACTTGTGCCCCCTACCCCACCCCACCCAACATCATTGTTAAAATGTTCCTTTGCTTGCAGTTCTATCAAAAATATATTTTTTTTCCTATCCATAATTCACAAGTCTGTGATCACACAGCCCTCAGTCGTATACCCATTACACTGATGTATTTTAATCTATGCTAATCTATTGTAATATTTTCATTTTTACACATTAATATAAAGCAAGACAATATTTAAACTAAAAAAATTTTTTTTTAAACATTTGGATGATCTGTTTCTGTTCCTCATGGATTTTGTGTCGCTCCCATTTCTTTGCCCCGCAGCACCAAAGTATTTAATTTCCTGAGTAGATCCTCAGGACATGACGGGAACCATCAGGTCCATGTTCAAGTTTAATTACTGATTACTGATTTAAACCTGGTATCGAGCCTCCAGCCAGATTGAAAGTGGGATTTTTTTTTAACTTACACTTTCAGTACTGCCTCTGAGGCTAATAATACTGCTTTGTGTACAGCATTTGATGGACTCTTACAATGATGGGATTGCTTGATTTACAAAGATTGCCAAATTCATCTCTGTTCGATTTGCTCTGCTTTCACGTCATGTCCCTCCGCTCCACAGTGTGGCGCTCTTCTCTCTTCCTGTTGCAGACTCAACAGCAGATCGAAATGAGCCTCGCTCTGGCATCTACCGTCTGCCCCCACCCACCCACTTTTCACACTATTAAATGTGTGTGTGCATGCGCCTGTATATGGATGCGTGAGAGCGAGTTCACGTGTTTGATTAAGGTCTGTCGAGCTTCCCTCATTGCTGCGGATGCCTCTGAATCCATTACAATCCCTCCATCACAGACAGCGCTTCATTTACATTCCTCAAGCCTTGTTTGAGGAATATCTCAGGTGGGGGAATATATTTTCAGTGTCCCTCTTAGAGGTTTACCCAGACTCCAATGGGCCTGAAAAGTTGCCGTTATACACCGGGGGAGGCATTTTCACCTAATGAAACCCGGGATCAATAGAACTGTTCTCTCTTCTCATATATAGTGCATGTACACAAGGGAAATAAAGTATTATTTTTCATCCTCAAATGTATAATGGATATCATTCTTTATTTAATACTTAGTTCAATTCCACATGTGCCGCAGAGGGGAAATATTTCCTGTGATGATGTCCCTATAATACAGAAAGAAGATGTAAGTGTGGGAAACATTAGGTTGAAAGTTAGAAGCAAAAAAATGAGCATCACTTACCTGAGAAATGACAGTAAACTCTGTACAATTCACCATCTCTCTCCAGTATTACACCACAATACAGTTAATCTTTAATAATTAAAAAAAGCTTATAGACATTTACATATTAATCTGCTCAGCCTACTGCAATTGACATATTTTAAATAAAGAGCTCAGGCTTTAAAGGGACAGAGAGAGAGAGAGAGAGAGAAGAGAGAGAGCACCGGAATGAGGAAAGGAGAAAAGGACAGATAAGCTTATAGAGGAAGGAAGATGAGGGAGAGGAAGATGAGAGGAGAGCGGTGAGAGCAGCCACTTCAGGTGCAGCCCTTATCGGCAGCAGAGAGAGGACCTTTCTTATGTAATCTGTGATTTCATTCAGCCTCTGTATCAGATGATTGTCTGGGAGAAGAAAAAGCCATTTTGAAGGGAACGGGCTGCGTGAAAAGGATCGTCTCCCCGGCAGCTCACCCTTCCATGTCGAACCAGCCGCATGGCACCGAAGGTCAGCAGAATTATTGGAGGCGGGGGTGGCTCCGCTAGAGAAGACAATGATATGGCCTTAACCCTCATTTAGAGGTGCCATTTCCCCACCTGACCCCCCTGCTAAAGTGTTATTTTTCCATGTTATGAAATGTGATAGCTCTCTGGTGAAACAGGAGTCTCCAGTTAGGGAGGTAATACTGAGGCGCGCAGCGACAGCAAGACAGACTCAGCCTCCCCCTCTAAACAGGCCGGCTGTGCGGCCTTTACTGCTCCGTGCTACGCAGACAGTTCAATCAGAGTAAAACAACGTTCAGTTAACCGCTTGGCTAACAGCAGTCAGTGGCACACAGTGGCACACACAGTAGCCCCAAGATTGCACAGTTAGGGGGAGACGATGATAATGTCTTGGTGAATTTCACCCAAACATGTCATTTTGAACTAATGCTCTATATACCCAGGGCTGCGTCATGTGACATAACCCTGCCGTTTTCAGCCCCTGCTTTCTTTCTCTGTCCCGAGGGCGATGAAGGAGAGGCCTTTAGTATAGGAGGAAATATCGGCATTTAATACAGGAATCAATAATTGATGAGGGCTAGAATGCAGGAGTGATTAAAAGGTATATTTCTGCATGAGCTGAAGATTATGTTTGAGATACTTGTCCAGCAATTACAAAGTCAACTTGAACATGTGGTGTGGCATTAATATGTGAGGTGGAAAAATCATAAATGGCTAATGCTTCATTAATTTCATATTATATTTTCATTAATGTAACATGATGTGAGCAGGGCTCGGAATAATTCTTTTTTTTAATTTCTTTTTTTTTAAAGCAAACCAGGTGCAATATCATATATAAATCAAATGTCAAGGAGCTAATAGAAAAGGTTGGATGTGATTATGATTCTAATTATATAAGCTCAAATGAATAATCAGGAAAAAAAAGATGCATTTTATTGTGCAATTTTTTGTTGTTTCTCTTTGCTGCAGTGGAGAAAAACAATTTTATGTCTCATATGACGAGAGGAAACGTATCATTTGCACCAATATACTGACTGCTGTGTGTGTTATGATGTGACTGAGCTGCTATCGGTGGAGCCGAGTGGAGGCAGAGAAGGGGCATCAACAGAGGGGATGCATCTTAGTCGACT
This sequence comes from Chaunax sp. Z400, assembly GCA_037577475.1. Lineage (NCBI taxonomy): Eukaryota > Metazoa > Chordata > Actinopteri > Lophiiformes > Chaunacidae > Chaunax > Chaunax sp. Z400. The sequence goes on along the minus strand of CM075184.1, from coordinate 29,572,579 downwards.
CTCAGCAGCTCCACCTATAGGGGAGCGGAGAGGATGCTGGCTGTCCTGACGCTCAGACTTGTGACATTTCCTCACTGTCTCCATGAATCTGAACCCGAATGTGTGTTGACTTGCTGTGACTTGCACTAAATCATCCCTGTATATTTGTCACCGATCGCTCCATTGATGGTAGGCGAGAGTACATGTGGCTACAGGGTCCAGTCCGCCACAGGGTGTTGGATAATGGTACCCGGAGGGCCAGAGCAGAGGGTAGCACCGGAGGTCAGAGGAATAGGCAGATTAAGGAGGAGAGGTGTGAAGGTTGTCACTTCGGGGCTTCCGCTCACACAAGGAGAATACGCTGAGACCAGGCATTGCCATCATTTAAAACAGATGGCGTTTATCTTAATGTGTCAGGGCTTATTTTTGGGGATGCCGCCTCTGGCAGGCCCTGGATAGACTAGTTATTAGACATGTACGCTTATAATTCAGCCAAACCACAGAGGGTTTGGACACAAACCCTGGAGCCTCAAACTGAAAGTCTTCCCCTCTTCTCCTCCTCCTTTTATCTGTCTTCCTGACCTGTCAGAGCACCGAGCAAAGGGAGGGAGAAGGGAAAGGAAACCAAGGATGGCTTTACATGAAAAAGCTAATGTAGTTTTCCAAGCACAGGGCAGCATGCTGACATAAGTATAGTTCAAGTACATCCCTACCTACAGTACCTTAACTTAAAGAGTAAAAACATCCACCATGATAATATCACAAATGCTACGATTAAGATTGTTTAAGGACAAACTACGTCAGCTAGATGCAAAGTGCATCTTCTGTGACTTCTGATAGCTTGCAGTGAACACACAGTGATTGATTCCTTCATTTGACACCTTAACAAATGCTCAAGGATCCTGCAGAGCAAACAGACCTGCTGCGTAGGCACCGGAGTCTCAGTCCACACACTCGCATGTCACAACAGTACTCACACAAACACAAACAGGCATCAGGACCGCAAAGAGATAATTAGCAAGCACAGCTGACTCCTTGAATTGTCCTACGTGCTCCCCCCGCCGCTTCCCAGCTAATAGGGGCGTGAGTCCCACTTATTAGATGTGATTATCCACCCAGGGCTGTATGTAGATTAGCTTTATTACATCCCTCAACCAGCTTCTCTGCTATTTAGACAGAAAATGTAATTCAGTGATGTAACTTAGATATAAATCTGCATTTACAGGGCAAAGTCCCACTCCAGCACTGGTTATGACAGGTTGGCTGATTAAACTATCAGGCTGACAAGCCCAGCAGCCACACAAGAGGACAGACAAAAGTACAAAGGCCCTCTTATTATAGAAAATCCCCCAGAATAGCCAACGGTGGGGATATGGTAATGATGTCGTACCTCTCCATCAGGTCTATAACACGCACACACACACACACACACACACACACACACACACACACACACACACACACACACACACACACACACACACACACACACACACACACACACACACACACACACACACACACTATGAACCATACTGTACGTGCACATATGTGCGGACTCAAGTGGATACATATAGCAAACAAAAGCATACACACACACACACAGATGTTTGGATTTATACTATATAGCATGTATATGTACACAGACACACATACGCACACACAGGCAGACACACACTTTATCTCCCCAATTCCCTTATCCAGCTGAATATGATGACTGGCTTTTGGAATGACCTCCAGGCAGAGGACAAGGCCTTTTTTCTCTGTGGCAGCCTCCCCACCTCCCCTCCTCTCTTTCTTCCTCCCACAGAATGAATCTAAAAGATTGGTGACCTTGCTGTGGGTCTGTGAGGGAAATGAGCTACATCTTGTCACAGACTGAACAGGCCATTTGAAACCTGGTTTGTTGGCTTTGAAAGGGCCAGCGATTGTGGAGCCGATAAGCGGAAGGGGTGTGAAGGGGTGGCTTTTATTCTGAAAATTAAAAGGCAGGTCTGATGGAAATATGTCTGGGTCGGTGTTAAGCATATCGTTGCAGGACGCTTATCGGGTGAGCATCTCTGCAGCTAGAGAGAAAGAGAAAGGGCAAGACAGTAGCTGAGACGCCACACTCTGCTGCTGACAAGCTGTAGGCATGAAACAAATACAAACAGTGAAGCTTCTCAAGAGGCCCGATGCCAATAACGGCGAATATGTTCACCATTTTGAGGAAGAAAATTAACTTTAAGGGTTTTTTTTTCTACCAATGTGCCATCTCTGGGATAGGATTTAAAATTCATTATCTGTGCAGTTATCCAAATCCATGCTATGGTTCAGACAGACACACAACACACACAAAAGTCTGGAAACGAGCGCAAATGAGCAAACTCGCCCATTTCTCCAGCGAGATTGTGCGTGTGTGTGTGTGTGTGTGTGTGTGTGTGTGTGTGTGTGTGTAAGTCTCCAAACAAAAGCTGGCATCTCCCATGGCCTGTGCAAATGTTTGTCTAATGTAAACCGCCATATAGGAGCATCTAATTAGGGGTGTCAGGCTGCATGTGGCTGAGAAATCTCAGCCAACTGTCATCCTATTCAGATAGCTCCCAATCAGCGGGGAGACGAAAAAGGAAGAAAAGGCAGGAGAGGCTCCAGGAACTGGGAGCCAGGGACCCGAGCGGGGGGCAATTAACAGCCAAGGTGAAGCCACTCATTGTCGTAAAAGAAACTATGCTAGCCATGCATGTTAGACTCCTACCCTCCCCGATACTTCGCCAGCATCTGATGGCACTTTTGTAATTAGACTAGGAATGCGGAGCAGAGCTGCATGGCGGTGGTCTGCCTTAAATGACACATGAAGGAGAGCATGCTGGGTAGGCGGTACAGCAGGCACTGTAAGGACACATCCACAGAGTAAAGTCTACAGTGTTTTTTAAGGGATTGGGTAAGTGGGCAGAACTGGCTGGAATGCCACGGTGGGTGAAACCCAAAGAAAGGTCACGGTAACCCAGCATGGGTCAGTGTCCTCATTAAAAACCTGCGCTGCACAGAGGAGGAGGAGGAGATGCTCTTAACCACAGCAATATGCTTTTAAGACCACGCCGAGTACAGTGTTACCTTCCTCGAAGGCCACGGAAGAACACGATGACACACGTTTAACATGCAGGCCTGCAGGAAGAGGCAAATATTACATAAAAGACTGGGGCAAAACAGGGCATTAGGTAAGAGAAAAACACAGGCCAAGGTGTTTCTAGGCTTCTCCCTCAGCGTTGATGATTAGTGGGTCAAAACTAGGATAGGACTGCACTGTTTTTTGTTGTTGTTTTTTTCCTACTCAAGCCATGGTTTGCTTTGCATAAACAACAACAATAGCAGGCAGGTTCTTCTGTAGAAGTCACACAATGAGCTCAAGGGTTCCTCATAACATCTCATTATAGTTAATGAGCGCTGTGTGTTTACAATGTGTAGCTCTATAGAGCTAGCCGTGTTTACCCATCCCTTCCTCTCAATGTAGATCACTCAGCACCCCCCACCCCCAAAACAAAGGAGGGTTTGTTTAGCCATGGGCTGTGTTTTTTTTTTCTTCTTCTTCTCCACTCTGGATCATAGGGCTCAATCTAGCAGGCATAGACTGTTGGCTCTATCTCCCAAATTCATCGTAGCAACAGGATTCACAAATATATGCTGGGTTACACAAAACACACATAATTAAGTTAGATTAAACATTGAACTCTATACGCCTTCCTCTGACATAAATACACAACCCCAGAGAGACATCCGAACTGAAACATCCACAAAATGTATGTCCTGAAAACAACAAAGCAGTCTAGGCTGTCTCACTAGTAGTTTTGGTGAGGCTCAGCTATACTGTGTATGAAGTCAGTCATAGCAAACTCCACTAAAGAGGTATGGAGGGGAGCACACCTGAATGCCCTGCCAAAAGCCTGCTTTCTCTGAGAGAAGTGTGAAGAAATCCAACGCTGTCTGCAACACAATCAAGTCAACAATCAGAGACTAGGAGGACCAGACCGGTGCAGATGAACTTTTCAGTGTGATTGTCTATTTCTTTCACTGCTGCTGCAGCTCATCAGCCTCGCTTCCATACACCTCCACAATTAAACAAGTAAGAAAATACCAGAAGGGGAGAAAATTTTTAAAAAAAAATATATAAAATATGTTTCTGGAACATCGTATCTGCATGTGTACAACACATACCTCAGTGCATCATCCGCCTCTCCACTAATTAAGAAAATAATTATCAGCACCTAAGATCCTTGAGTAAAATAAGCAAGAGGAGAGTTCTGCATGGCAGGCTCTTCTCTTAATCAGTGTGTTAGGAAGCATGGCAGTTCAGAGGCTGATTGAGTCCAATGTTGAGTCTGTGTTAATCTCTGATTAACATCTGTGTATGATTTTTGTGGAAATATGGCACCAGTGAGCCCTATGTACACACAGGGCATGAAATATCCAGGCGTGTAATAACATTTTATTTACAAAGGGCCCACTGGGCACACTGCATGCCAGCACTACCAAACTGAGCCCGGTGTAATTCACTTGAATGCATTATATTATTCTGGCAATTCAACTGGGGGAAGAAAAAAGGAACGGCTTTAGTCACACTGTTATTAGGAGCTGAGAGATGATGGATACCTGTAAGGCAAACCTAATCCAACACTCATCAGCCATAGCAAATAACAGCAGGGTACCTATACAGGCGGGAGGATGAGGCATGATGAGGACCATATGGGAGGGACCTGCCACGACCCAAATGCTTCCAGGACCTGCACCGCATCCCCAGCAAGGACCAATGCAGAGCTATATTTCACGAAGGAATCTAAGGCATGCGGGCCGCAACGCCCATCCAACTCCTCTTAAATCAACGGCACATTTACCAGAGAACCTGCCGGATCAAAATCAATAAAACACACTATACCTGCACACAATGGGGAAAACATAAATGCATACCAAACATGCAGTCATCAGTATGTCTGGTGACAGCAGTGCATGGAAAAGTAGGTATTCAAACATGGTGACAACATGTTGGTTGAATGTTGTCCAAAGTGCAGTGCTCATGGAGGGCAGAGGTGTGTTTAGGCATATGTTAGGAAAAAGAAAATATCTTGGTCTGACAGTTAACCAATGCCAACACTTGCATCCAATTTACAGTCAAAATGCCAAGCACAGGGTATGGCAGTACTTCCATATGGGATGCAATGAATGCACAACTACCCAATATATGAAAATGTATGACTCAATTCATATTCATTGTTGCTATGAAGTGACAGCTTATCTGAATAATCTCCACTTTATGCAAGTGTGAAAATATCACCTACGGGCTGACCTATTGCACCCCTGGGGCTCGGAAGGACCACATCATTCATCATGTATTTAGAATATCCCACACAATAATACCAGAGTAATGTTGTTGGTCTAAATGACACTTTTTTTTCCACTATTGTCCCCATTTTAATGGAAATGTGTTAATAAACAAATACATTTGGCAGGTGTATCACATATTGTGTATCACATATCGACACAGATTTTGGGGGGGAAAAAAGACAAAAATACTGGACATGCATGTACAAAACATTTTTTTGATGGGACTTAACTTATTGTTTATAGTATGTATACATGTAAATAAATAAGGCTCCATTGATATTTCATTCTGACTCATCTTTTGAAAAATAAACATGTATTTAAAACATCAGTCATAAGACTTTGGCTTTATTCATATAACATTAATAGGGTACAGCATGAATTTATATTTTCTAAGTATATCAACAATGGACAAATATAAACAAACTCTTTCAACCATGCATCCACAGGCAGCGAAAGCCCAGTAAATTTAGGCATTTCCTGCTGTCTTTGCCTCTTTAAGGATTCTCTTATAATGAATATATGCAAAAGTCCATTAGAGCATAAAAAACACAGACACCAGGCCCTCGCTTCTCCTTTCCACAACATGAAGAAGAAGAGAGAGAAAAAAAAAAAAAAAAAAAAAAAAAAAAAAAAGCTACCGGCATCGCTTTCAATGAGAGCTGCGCCTTTCAAACTGCTTTGGTGTCCTACAAAATTACCATATGAGAAGCTATTTACGACTCGACAAAATTTCCGTGTGTTTCCATGAGAGATCAGTCCGTTCCTGTGATGGAACAAAATGAAAAGCCTGCCTTACTTGTTGCACGCAATTAAGCCCCTGCGAAAAGACAGTCAGGGCAGTTTAACATTTCATAGGGCTGTAATTATTCTTTAACTGTTAGAAAGTGTTGTCCCCTAGGAGCCAATTACTTGAAAAGCGCTCATCACACACAAGATATATACAAACAAATCCTTCAAGCACAAAGTAAATGTTTAAACATTAAAAGGGATGAGCGTAGGAACCCATACCATTAGTTTTTGTAGGAGCTAATTACTAATAAGAGCAGCAACCCTGTTGTGTTAGCTAATTATGACAACACCTTGCACCTCAAACACACAGCGTACCTGGCTGGCTGGTGTACCGTGGTCACGAGGAACAGAGTAATCCAGCACAGACTACCAGAGACCTGAAGCGGATATACATGGAAATTAACTGGTATTATCTCAGGACAATATTAGAGATCCTGATGAATATTCATGTTTAGAACACAGCAACACCAAAAAAAAGATGATTTTGACATTTAAAGAACGCACAAGAGAATCTGCCAGCTAAATAATCTCAACTTCTTTTCAACCTGTCTCTCATATTTGAAGAATTATCCTGTATACCAAAAATATATATATATTTAGACAAGCAAATTCAAATCTGTATTTCTTGAGTTGTTTCAGTAAATTGTCAGAAAACAAGCAAAGTGCATAATAATTCATTTAAAAAAAAAAAAAAATTCTGGAAGCTGGACCGGGCTGGATTTCAGCCTGAGTGAATTACATAATTTATTTCTACCTAAAATAAAAACTTAGGAGTCAATTTAAGTGACTTAGATGGATAATTCTTCAGTTCAGCAATCATATTAACCTCCACTTACTCTCTACATCTGCTTGGCCCGTTGTTTGTTCATCTAATCAATCTCCTTCAGCCTTGCTCTTTAATGTCCTACCACGTTTGGCCATCTCTAAATATCCACTAATGCCTGGGAAACATCAGGCCCTCAATGATAGCACTGTAAATGTAATTTATTTCTCACTCATGCAAGCACTTGAGCTAAACGATTACGGCTACTGTGGAGCAGCACACTGTATAAGATAAATATTGATTGACTGGAGGGTTTGTTGGTTACAGTGAGGAATAAGGTCTGAGTGAGAAGAGACATCTATAAAGAGGAGAGGGAGAGGAGTTTTGAGTCGTCTCGTGCCAACCAGGCTTGTTCCAAATAAAGAATGGGCTGGCTCGACATGGCTCCACCACAAACAATCATTTCCCAGGAATTTCAGTCGTTCAGATCCCAAACCAAAAAGACCGGGTCTCTCACAACCTCTGCACATCCTCTCCATCAATACTCCTCCTGCTGAATTAAATCGTTGATGCTTTGCTCATGTGACCAGTTGCGAATGTCCTTTTGTACGCCTTCAAATAATGAGTGACTATAACAGCGCACTGTGTGTATTGCAGCTCATTGTTTGGTTTTTGTAAGGAGACAAAGTAATTAGTTTCTGTTCTCAATAGAATTATGTCACTCCTGACATTTCTAACAAAGTAATTGGCAAAGAAATACATTTCAAGATTAACCTGAGTATTCTCAGTGTGTGTGTGTGTGTGTGTGTGTGTGTGTGTGTGTGTGTGTGCGCCAGTAAAGGGCAAACATATAGTTATCAAAATAGGACATGAACAATATATGAGAGGGCCTTAATGTTTATGAAGGATCACTGTTGCATCGTCTCTCTCTCTCTCTCTCTCTCTACCACACACACACACACACACACACACACACACACACACACACACACACACACACACACACACACACACACACACACACACTCTAGCATCTCCAGAGGCCCAGACATAACCTCCCCCCCCCCCACAAAAATCCTGTTTAACCATACTGACAGTACGACTCCCTTTGCAACACAACACACCCTTTGTGATGTAATAGTGGAAGATTAATTGCTTTGAAAAACATTATCAGGTGGATGGCATAAAAAAAAAAATCTCAAAAGTACGTGCCTCATATGAACAAATTGCTGTTTATTTTTTCCTAAATGAAAACACTACCGAGCTAATTTTAATGTGTGTGTTGTGTGCGCTTTTGTGATGCGTGTCGTGAGTAAATGCGGCCCGATTCTGTTTGAGGGAGCGTTTGTGTGTCACAGACTGTCAAACTTTTCCCAAACCCTCAATTACAACAAACACACTTGCCTGTACAGCCGTTACACAGGAACTTTCCACCAGTGTAAACAACCTTGTGTTGTTGATGTGCAAGGCTGACTGGGAGAGAAACAAAGCTGTTTCAAATCCCATTTGGGCTGAGAGGCGGCCCATATGGAAAGTTACCAAATAGTGCTAATACTGCTAATAGGATGTTCCACTCTAAATAGGAGCTCATGTTAATACCCAGATTTTCATTCATGCTGGAAATTGTAGTTTTAAATTACAGTTGAATGCTTCAGATTTTAAATAAAAAAAGCCCCTCAAAAAACCTTCACAGCAACACAAAAATTACCACAGCCTCTGAACAGAGCCTCAGCCTCCCATTGTCAGCCAATTACTATGCAATCTCTTTCTTATGACTGAATAGCTCACTGTTAGCAAATAATGAAAAGGCAATTATGGCAAAGCTGTGTTCATATTACCCTCTTCATTTTATGCAGGCTGTAATTATTGTCAATCCTAGAGGCTTACTCTACCATGTAAGAGGCAGCAGGGAAGAAAATGGAGTGGGCTGGTGCATGGCAAATTGGAAATGTCACAGCTACCTTTTTATCAGCACCACTAGACCCCTTTGTGCGTGTGTGACTCACGTACACGTGCATGTGCATGTATACACATGCGCTGCAAACATGCAGGGTTCTACCTAGGTGTCCATTGGCACACGCGTCCCTTGTATATATTTATTTACACTTTTAACACATGCATATTTACTCCCATCATCATCATGAATCAGAAATTCACCAGTAGGGGCACATTGCATGCGTAAAACCATGTATGTTTAGCAGAATCTTCACCCCAAGCTGTTACCATAGCTTACGTACAACGCTTACGGGTGAATAAATAAATAAACTGATAGATGAATTGGGTGTGAAAACACACACACACAAACGCACGCACACACTCCTTTTGTTCTTCCCTTTTTTTTCTTGAAAACAATGTTTCCCTGAAGACTTCTGGTTCTCTTTCCCTGCCAGTGTCTGTCTAACAGCAAAGTGGTGGATATATTCCTTTTGCCTTGGCCCTCATTAGCCGTCTCCATGCTGTTCAGTAATAGGGAGTGGCACATAAATGATTCCCTTTATAGAGTTTGATGTGCCACACTGAGAGGACCGCAAGGCCCCCGTATGGACAGCACCCCCCCCCCCATCAACCCCTACTTCACCAGCACCGCCAAGACCCCCACCCCCAGATGGAGAACACATGGGGGGAGGCAGAGGAGGAGGAGTGGTGTGTGTGTGTGTGTGACACGCATGACAAGCGCCTTAGCCTATGTCAGCGCTAATTCTAATGGGCGGCGCTGACCCTTAAAATAAAACATTTCATCAATGTTTCCCTAAGTGCCACAAGCAGAGGTACATAATTAGGGTGAGACATCAATAAAGGCACGGGCACGGGCACGGCTGTGGCGCACATGCCAACAGGCACCGTGAAGTCGAGATGGAAACACAGAGAGGATACAACGAGCAGAAGCTGCAGCAAGGAGAGATCTTTTGTCAATACTCTTGCATGCATCCCTTACAAATCAAAGTGAATAAACAATGTTGTGATTCTACCGTACCTTGACAGGCGAGAAGCAGGTCTACTAACGTGATTCTGACGGTAGACTTTTCAAGGTCAGCCTTTAAGCTCTTTAGCTGTGCAGTTTCAGGCTTTGCACCAAATTCAACTTGACATTCATATACCTGGCAAGCACATTTATAATATATATATTTTTTGAGAGTTATTTTATTGTTTCTTTTTTTCCCCCCAGTCCGTCCCACAGAAGCAGGTGCTGCTCCTTTTGTGTTTAACAAGATTCTTGAAAGTGTGCATAAGGGAAAAGTGCATTTCTTAAAGGAAGGCGTTGCACTACACGAGGCTGTCTTCCAAACGCGCTTTTCAAATGGATACTGAAGCCTGTCACAGTCATATTACTTTACCTCTAACATAATAGCATTGTCTAGAGCACGGCAACACAAAAGACAGCCGGGGAAACATCACAACAGGATCAGGGAGAAGAAAAGCCCTCTTTTAACTTTCAAAACTCCTTAAGTTCTCAGAGCGTGCAGACTTCGGTGTGCCGCTAGCTTATGATGGTGCGTTTGCCTGCTGCTTAGAAGACGGATGAAGAGAGAGGTAGTAAAAACAATGTAGTCATTACAGCTCACTTGAGTGTCATTTTGGCAGGCAGTGTTATATCGCTGCTTGACTTCAAATGTGTAACTGAAATCACTCCTCTGTTGTCTTGTGGCCTGGTGGCTGTTAGGTAGAGTTACAAGACACACAAACAAACCAAAAAGATGCCAATTTACTTCCTGACACCGTTCTCTATATATAAGTTTTGAAAGTAAAGTGTTTTGATTTTCAAGGTGACGGAATATGACGGTAGGATACAGTGATCAATCACACACATTTTGTGGAGGTTGCTCAGTTCCTTCTCAGACACGGATCTCGCCCAAAAACAACAGCAACAAACAGCGACAAGGCTGCTGCAGCAACAAGACCAACAACACCACCCAGAAAACTTCCTAAGAGGAGGATATTGAGCCTATCTAGCATATACTCTCTGTGCACGTGTGTGAAGAATTCCTGGATTTGATGTCATGAATATCACAAGCCCTCGAAGCAAGTGGCCCATGTGTTCGTCATATCAGCTTGACGCGTCTGTCATGCACACCTTGTTAGCCCGAGTGTTCACTCATCCTCCACCTCTTTCCCAGAAAACCAGAGCTCAAATAAAGCAAGGAAGAAATAAATAAGAAAAAAAAAAAAAAGAATGAATGTGGAGACAGAATAATACCCTTCATCCCCTCAAGTATTCTGGCTCCAAGAAATTATTGTCAGGAATAACAGGTAACGGTAACGTGTGGAGACTGGATGATATGTAAATAACTTAAAATGACCAATTACACCAAACACGCCAGCTTTAATTTCCTGCCTCCGAGGACAATAAATAAACATGGCTCCAGCTAAAGCGCGAGTGGAAAGTACACCCCTATCAAAGCCATCCCCAAGTTATTTTCTTTGATTAGCTGCCAAGGCCCAGAAAACCCCCCCGCCTGTTTCAAGCAATTTGAAGCATTCAAAATGAAATTATGGAGCATCTCTTCGAGATATGAGTGTTAAAGACCAAGTAGCCCATGGCTACAGTAATCCCTGTTAATCCTGACCTAATGAGACCAAGCATGAGAGAAGGGGAAACACAGGGTTAAATGGCATTAGCGGGACTTACTTGAGTGGCATAAGCTTTCTTAAAGGGTAAATTATAACAGTTCCTCTACAATAACAGTGTAATGCATGCAATGTCATGTCTGTAAAAGTGGAGTAACATGAAAAAAAAGAAAGAAACACTTTTAATCTCCAGACATAAAAAGAGTGAACAATAAAAAATATTTCAAAATGCACACTGAGATTAAAAAGCTCTGGTGTCATTGATCATAATCTATTAGTGTAATTTAATTTCAGTTGAATTGTGCTGTATATATTACAGACATATTTAGCTGTAATCAGCCAGACAAGGAACTTTGCACATATTTAGAACAAAGTGGAAACATGAACATATATGATGTTAAATTAATTACGCCTTGTAACCTTATGAAACTGCAGAAGTATCGAGTCACTGAACGCACCTCGTACTGTAGGAAAGCCAACAAATAAAACATGTTTTATTTACGGTGAGGTTACCATGGTTATGGATGATTAAGGTTAGGTTTGGGTTATGGTTAGGATTAATCCCAAGAGACAGCACTGACTGAGTCGGCACCTTTTTCTTTATTCCTGGTGCTGCATTTGAGGCCTTTGGCGTGAGTACACTGTAATGGTTTGAACGAATAATTAAATGCCTCATCTGTTTAAAAAAATGTGGGTCTTGGGTTTTTTTTTTTTTTTTAATCATCGTAAACAACAGCATTATAATAGGTTTAGAGATCAGCTTGACCTGCTCCAGTAAATTCCATTTACTTTTTACATCCCTGTGCAGAAATAATCACATAACATCACAGTGTGGGAAACTACTCTTTTATTTCTAAATTAATTATCGATATTTATCAAATTTAAATAAATTCCTGCTTCTTTTAAGAACAGATAACCGATGCTGCTTCAGTTGAAAAATCTGCCTGCTCCAAGGGTGCTCTAATATACTCAGTAACAGAGTAATAAGGTACTGTGATGTGTCAGCGGGGCGGCCAAACTCATCCAAAGATAACACAGCACTCAGCACACAGTTCAGCAGGGCACTTCCTCCTCACCCCTCTGATCTTTAATAGACACTAATCAGATGTGGGCCTGAAGAGACTGTGAGCCAGAGAGACAGAGAGACTGTATTGTTAATTCTACTGAGTTTTACAGGTTGATTAAAAGGAGAAAACACTCTTCAGTGAGCCTAATATTACATATTTAGCTTTTATAATCAGTGTTTTACGATTATTCAAAACCTCATTGTGCTTTAAACGGGCAAAAAAAAAACAGATAGAAAGAGGAAGTGTGTGTGTTAAAAGTGTGAGGAAAACATGAGCTTTTAAACCTTAGATTGGATGCACGTTCCATCTGACGAGGATTCCCCCAAATTAAGCACCAGGTGGTAAAAATGTCCCAAAAAATAAGATGAAAGTAAGATGCATCTCTTTTGTATGAGTCTCTGTATGTCTGTGCATGTATGCATGTGTGCAAGCAGGGGAGGGTGTACATATAGAAGCCGTGTCTGATCCTTGATTGGTAATTAAGCTTATAGCTTTACACACTTGCATGCACACACCCCCACATTCAGAGTTAATAGGTCATACATAAACCTACAGTTAACAGAATGAAAGGCCACACTATTTGTCTCTCTTTTACACACTCTCTCTCTCTCTAACACACACACACACACCCATGGAGGGCATGGGACCATTTCTAAGACTGTCAGATTAGAGAGGGTCCTTAATTTGAGTTTTGCTGGCTAATGAGATTGGGCTAATTGGTATCGTTACTGTAATCTCCTGAGGCGCAGGACAACACGTTTAAACATATACCCACTGATCACACTTAAAACCTGCCAGTGATGCTAAAGGTCATTAGTGGCTGTGTTCATTTCCAAAGCCATGCGATGTAATGAGGAGGGGAGTGCATAAAACACAGTGCAAGTTCACCGGGGTTAAAACATTCATTTGCTAATTCCAGGATGCATGTTGCCAAAAGAAAACACGTTGTAATTACACAGTAAAAAAACAGAACAAGCTAAAGTAACACCCTTAGACGTAACCATGGATTTCGCCATGCAGCCCATTTTACAGGCAAATTAAAGCTTATGTTGTTGCACTGAACACTTAATTTGGCAATTTCCCCTACGCACAGATGAGCGCCTTACATTTTTAACCCCAGTCGAGTGGAAATTTCTAATATTTTCATTCTTTCTTAAAAAAGGTCACACCTGCTTTCAAACTTTGTTCGGCATTGTTGCTGCATTTTTTTAAATTACATTTCAACACATTTTAAACACCAAAACTTGCTGTGATGCAACAAGTTAGAAGGCAAACATGTTGTTATTGTCATATATGTATACCAGTGCAGGAAATCCCTTCATATATAGACATAACTTTAATTTGACTTATTCCCAGGTATCATTATAATGAATGCACAGCGAACCCATCAACAAGGAGGCCATCAATCTCCCTTTTGGGTGAGGTCAAGTGAATGCATGAGGCGGACAAAGTGAAACAATGGCAGCTAATGTTAGCACTAATGTTAGCATTCGTTTTAGCATTAGCAACAGAGATGAATGGAGCGCCTGGCAGCCAGGCCTCGTCTGTCCACAACTAGAGACAGGTGGGACCTTAAGCCTGGCTTCAGGTTACTTAGAAGAGCTGCAATCTGCGTCACATACTCACAAACACACACATTAATACACACAGTACAGAAACCCATATGGAACACATAAACTAATACTTGAATAAAAATATCTATAATTATATACTATAATTAATAATGCATTTATCTTTGTCACATTTCCACATTTCATCAGAGCACAAAATAGATGTAGAGCTTTCATTATACTGTAAGAAACAGAGGGGCATTATTTTGCATGTGATACAGGGCTTTGTGATGCTAAAATATGTAGGGGAAGTTTGCTTAAGTTCTATGGGGAGCCTAAGCTCTGCCACCTGTTTGCCAGATCCAGAGGCTTTATTGAATATTCCTTTAAAAAAAACTTTTAAAAAAATAATAAAAAGGGGGAAGAGAAATCAAAGAATTTCCTGGCTGCCTGTAGCACAGCTTCTGAGGACTCACCTATTTTTAGGTTCTGACCTAAAGCAGCAGTCCTCTCTTTAAACCCCACAACTGTGGACCCAGATGTTGCTGGAACAATAAAAAACATGAAGCCATCTAACTAACGCGGACATTAGAGAATATATTCTCAAGTCTCGATTTCTACACATCTTCTTAAATTCACCTTTTCAGGTACTTGCATACAGCAAAATACTCAAATGTTCAAGTATCAAACTTTACAGCACAATCGCAGCTTTCTGTAAGACGACACACATTTTTTGTGCCCTCCTATAGGTCCACTGAGAGTCATGTATGATCTTACAAGTATGAGGATGTGGAGGAGGAGACTTTACAAATTCCAGCAACATTTAAACAACATTTCTAAGCCGTTTCATCACAAAGGAACATCTCAAAAACACCCCCCCCCCACTCGTCGGTAGCCATCAGAGGGTTAAGAACACCTGTTCTGTAGTGTAAAGTGACTTAATTGAGCTGTGATCAGCTGACTGCTTCTGGTATTGCCATAATTGATTAATTAGACATTCACAGCCTTTCTATTACAGAAATGGGGACATGCCGTGTTTGTCATGGAATTGGATCTGAGCTGGAATTTAGTCAGGAGGAAAGGAGGCAGAGAGGCCTTCGCTTCCTGCCTTGTTCGCAGAATGGTTGGATGGCTGACTGGAGCTGCATGGGTGGATAGTTAGGACCCAGCTCTGAGTGCTATTTCTAACTCCACATGTTTGAATCCACAAAGAAACTGCCCCCTCATGGACATAGCTCACTCCATTTATTCTGCAGAGGAACACTTCCACGTTTGGTCATCACCTCATGAAGCAAATTAGAAAAAGAGCTGTTTGAAAAACAGATTGCAGTCACCTGTGTGTTGACTACTTGACCTTTATGTGCAGGGTAAAATACAAATTAAAAGCTTTGTGTTACTCTTTTATGCGTCAGGGTTGTGGCATTTGAAACCGCTGAGTTTGTTTACGGACACTGATCCTGTGATTTATGCTGTAAGTGATCCAGGATTCCATGTAATACTACTACGGCTGGTGCTTTAACCCCATCTGACCCCGTCACGTCTTTCTGGCCATGCATGGTCCATGAGGTGTATCCCATAATTGTACGAGCAATAAGCCTCTACGGTTTAAAGAAAATGACATCTTCTCTTTTTAGTGTATGATTACAAAGCATTATGAAATACTGCAAAACTTACCAGCCTCAGATCATCACTTAGAAAAAGGAATAAATGCAACAATTGATCATTAGATCATTCAATAAAAAGACAATTTCTTTTCTCACAACAAATAATTTCAAATAGATGATCCCTCTTAGGCTTGATATTTACTTTGCAGATGCTTTTTACTCTTTACTAAAACCTCGTTAAGACTTTCCGAGAACTGTGTCTTCTTGTTAGCGATGTTATTTTACATTTCCCTTTTGTGTGGCCTCAGATTCGAAAGCTGTCACAGCCAAAGGTTTTACAAGGATTTAACATCGTAACAAGTGATGATTGAAATTGAGGAGAGACACAGAGAAAACAAGACTGGGGACATGAGGGAGAAACGAAAAGAGAAAGAAGGAGAGAGGGTAAAAGAGACCCATTGTAAAAGCCGGTCTTGTTAGCGGTGTCAAACGAGCATCTATATATCATCTCCAGGTCTGTCACCTGACCCCGATGTGTCACAGGACCCGGACTGTCCCCTCACACACGAGCCCTTTTCTGGTAACCCCTGGGCCCTCTGCACCCCATCTCCCTGAGCTCCCAGTGAGTGTCAGACAGTACTTTACAGCCTCTGAAAGGGAACTAAAGACCGCTGAGGACTGAGATGAATTACAGCTGGGGGGAGCTCTGCTAACGAAGGGCGTCCAAATTTACAGCTTCGCCAGCTTTCTTAACTTCATGGATGGAGATAAAGCAGGCCTTGGTTTTGACAGAGCCCCACTAAGAGCACAAAAAAAGGGGGAGGGTGGAGGGAAGGGGGGGGGGGTGTCGGAGAGAGGGAAAGCAAGACAGAGAGGAAGACGAAGCTTAGTTTCTCAAAAAGAACCTAATGAGTGAAAATATAAGAAGCAGAATGGCCCTTGTTATTCTCTCCACTGACAAGAAAAAACAGCAGCCACACGTCAAATAATATTTACTGCGATCAACAGTCACTGAGAGGTTATGGACACAGAGGCCCTGACTGCACTCACTAACCGTTTTGTGAAGCAGAAAGAGTCACCCGCAGCATGGAGCACATTTTTCTTTCTTTCTTTTCTTTGCTTTTTTTTTTTTTGCTTTTTTTTTTCGAGATCAGTCGGTTTAAATGCTTGTTAAATCAGCCAAGTAAAAATAGAGGGGAGAGAAAAAGCCTCTGGAGTGCTGTCTAAACCTGAATGAAAAGCCCTTTGTAGTTCGCTCTGTTGGGTTTGTAAAAACAAATGCACGCTACATCAAGCCAATCATTTATCGACGAGACAAAGATCAAACTAATATTGACAGAAAGAAACACCTGAAAGACGAGGCAGAGAATGCTAATGAAAGGGGCCTTCCTACCTGATAATTACACTGAGCCTCATATCAAGAGGGAAAAAGTGTGAGACCGGATGGGACAGGAAAGACATTTTCATATATATATATCAGCATTAAAAGCTGGGACTTTAATTCTATTTCATACGACTATAGCTGGATCCTGGGAGTCTTTATCCTCTGAGGTGCCCATGTCTTTGCCCCTGTGAGACTACAGGAACTCAATGCATGATACCAGTATCTGTATTCGGCCCACTTTCACTTGTGCAGCCACTGCCATTCACTTGCTGGAGAGGCACTGAGAAAACTTAATGGAGAATGGTACAAATGAGCAAACACTGGGACTCCTGGGCAGGTAATGGACTCTCATGCACACACAGGCAGACCCATGAACAGGTCTCATCTGAACAGAGAGAGAGAGAGAGAGAGAGAGAGAGAGAGAGGGAGGGAGAGTGGAAGAGAGAGAATTAAATACTCTTAGTGGTTCCCTTGTGGAGAGAGCCACAGGCTTAGCTCCACTCAGGCTGATTCATGAATCTCTTTTCCTTAAACAGCTCTGTGCCTCTGTGCACATGTTGTGCGGGTGCAGAGGGGGGGAGGCGCGGGGCTTTCACCCATTTTCACATTAATAAACCTCCAGAAACATTTATTAAACGCTGGGAGAACAGACAGTATTTACACGTGAAACTCCCAAGGACATTGATGTGTTTGGCAAGGGCCACACCGCAGGCCTCTGCGGTCCTGCAAATCCTCGGCTGCGCATGAGGCATGTTAATGACATCCTCTGTCCAATTACTCCAGCTGCCAATAGCACTGGTCATGATGGAGAGGAACACACTATTAACCCTGTTAGCATTATCGACACAACCAGCATACCTCAAATCAGGACTCTATTAAGGTGAGGATGAAGGTGGTGAGACCAAAGCACACATTGTTGGGAACACACCTGATATAGTCTTACAAATAAACACAAATAAAATGTGTAATAATAATAAAAATACAAATAAGAATAGTAATAGAATAATAAGATTCAAAAAATAATAATAGCTTTCCCATATTCCATATCAAAAAGCCATTTATATAAAAGCTGATATTTAGTCCCTCATGTGAGACACATTACTCGCGTTTATCAATATTAATGGTAGGCTAAAAAGGCATCCACGCTGCACAATCTGCAAATATAATGCCCCACCTTATCAATTCATAACACAGACGAGCTAAACTGTCAGAAAAATCTGAAGTCACACTTAAGTGAGCCCAATACCTACTATAAAGATGGCTTGACATAACAGGACGCCTGCCAATAATTGTACATAAAGATATGGAAAAGCCACAGTCCAGCTATGAATATTTCATGAATTCCAACACAAAGAGCATGCTAAAAGGATCAAAGAGAAAAAACGGGAGAGGAGTCAACGTGAGCATCCAAACAATATGCAAGAATCCCGACAGTATAGGTCACATGCAAAAAGACCGGGGTCACACTGAAATTGTCCATCAGTCAGACAAGCAGAACTGATTTGGATGCTAAATAATGGTTTAGATATTCAAAAATTCCATATATATGCGAAAGGCTTCAGTGCACCCTGGATCCGGCCTATCAGAAGAGTGCTCTGCCACCACACTCCCTCATGCAGACCCACGCTATGCCTCTGAGCTTACGACTGAATCACACACACTTGCAGATATGCCGACATCCAGACACAGTACATGTACATGGGAGCACAGCACACAAGCACTCAGGCTCTTATTCTCAGTCAGACATAAACACAGGCATGTATCACGCACAGACGTGTGTGTCTGCTATTTAAAATAAAACTATTATGGAACTACATAAAGTTTATGACCACCTGTGCTACATTAACAGGGAGCTAAATGTCAATTAGAATTCAATTTGTCAGGCTGGAGAAGAGAAAAACATTAAAAGAAGTTGCCCTTACACATACTGCAAACTTTACTGCCACACACTCATACAAGCATGTCTGGTACGTAGAAATCATTTCATTTTAAATGTTGAACAATAGGATATTGTTTCTTCGAGGCTGCATGTCTTTATAGTTGCATGTTTGTTGCCAGGTTTTATAATAAGATTCCAGTCAAAAGGAGAAAAAAAACAGCCATTGGTGCAACAAAAGGTCCCCATCCTTTGTATCCTGTACATTTCACATTCACAATTTATACAAGGCAGTGTCTTAAAAACATAACATGGTGCCACGAGTATAAAAGGGCCTCCTTGTTGTGATTGTCATATGCTACCTTGCCACTGAAATGTGTTTTTCATGTTTCTCATCTCACTGAATGTCAAACATCTCTCATTGAGGGAGCCAAATCCATCTGATGATTTTTCCACCCCACTCAAATGGAAATGGTGCATGTGACAAAGGAGTGGTATTAACATAATAAAGGAATTCAACTTACAAAAACCTCAACATCTGCTGGGTTGGAGAGAGTAATGGATAACATTTCTTTGAATCCAATTGATGAATCTGATGGCGCTTAGACAGTCATTCACATCATAATGTCTCAGGAGAGGCCAATAATAGGAACAACATGGGATTAATCTCAACACTCTCCACTCAGACGAGGCAAAATATGCATGGAGCCCAGAGATCTGAAAAAGTTGATAGACAAATTTGTTTGACAGTTTTCATCTTCTTTTTTTTTTCTTTTTTCTTTTGTATATAAAATATTATAATACAGGCTGCTCTGCAAAGATAAGACCCAAAAACAAGTAATAGCAAAACATCTCTTATATGGCAATGAATGTGTTGGTTTTTTTTAAATGAGGAGAAAAAAAAAGAATATTTAAACATGATCCTGATCACGCTAATGAGCCAATGTTTTTGAAATTTCTTACATGCAAACATGCAAATACACAAACTTGGTGTTTGGTTCGCATTATAATGTTATTTTCCTAATATTCCTATACATCTATCTATAATATTCCTAAACATCGTAATGCAAATGCAGTTCACTGCCACAACAACTGGTATTACAAGTTCCACAAATTCAGCTTTTCAATATAGACCCACTGAACATACAGGTGTGTTATGCACGTAATTTGCTTGAAATGCTTTAATGTGTTGGGTTTGTACTGTTTTGACATCTGAGCAGTATTACACCTTTTTTCATAGCCATTAAATCATTACAATTACAGGTTGCTGTAAGACAAATATGTATTCAGATTAATAGGGGCCCTAATATGGAAAACTGCCGCAACATGAAATTATATTAACATAAGGTTTCACAAGCATAATCTAAATTTAAGACTCACATAGACAGATTTACATGTAGTGTATGTTATAAGGGTTGTTCTAAGGGGTCAGCATTTTCAAAGGGTCGATTGACTGATCAAATCTCCTATTGGCAATTGAAGAGATGGTCAGCAAGTGATTCCTCTGACAATTTCAAGATGATAAATTTTGCTTTAGTTTTACAGGCAGTGGGGCAAAACATATTTATGTATTTTATATAAATAAATAATACAATAATACAAATATATAAATATTTCCTAAATATTTAATAAACTTGAGCATGTCTGGCATTACATATTTTAAGACAGCTACAACTGTTTTACTGTGTATCCTCAAAGTTGTATTGTCTGATGATAAAACACAAAAACGCAGTTTTTCAGATGCACTGGCTTCACCATAAGTGTTCACGAGCCTACGTTGAAATGATGAATGTCTGATTAAAAAGAACATATATTTCGCAGCATTGTGTTTATGATCTTGAACGTGTTTCTGAGAGTTGATTTTCATATCAGCGTGAAACTGATATACCTGTGGCGGCTGGGAAAGTAGTTAAAACACATTGGGCAATTTACAACTCTGTTTTAGGCTGCATAAATAATTTCAGCTGGAATGTAAAGAATATACGACTTTAAGTTTTAAAACGTGCAAAGCAGCATTAGTGTTCCTTGTAACTCAACTTCATACAGCCATAAGCTAATAAGGTGGCAAATTTGTGAGGTGCTTTAACGATCTTCAACAAAAGAAGCTGAAACCTCAGAGGATGGTTACAGGCCTGTAGAGGAGCCAAAGTTCACCAAACTAAATTAAGATCTCCTTTCTTATTATCAGTTGAATTTCTAATATCCTGCAGCTTTTGACCGCTGTCAACTGTCTCTTTAAAACATAGATTTTTGCCATTAGTCTTATGTTTCATACCTGTGATGTGATCTTTCTTTTTGATGCTGCACTTCAGAGCAGCCTGATGACTTATGACAGAGGAAGAAAATCAAAGTGAATAACTGACGTGTTTAAAATGTGGGGATGATCTGGTCGACCAAGGTGCACAGAACGTCCTGAATCTGATGGACAGTGAGCTGCACTCCAAGACAAAGGTTTAATAATAAATACACCGTGTCTGAATTAAAAAGACACCACTCTACATTTTTTATGTAAGTGTATTTCTGCATGCAATTAAAAATGAATGATCGCAGGGCTCGTCCCCCGCGGGGGGCCCTGGGGCCCCTGCTCAGCTGTTTGACCACAGGGACGAGGGGCTGAGTCCTCGAGAAGGCCAGACTTGAGGGGAGATGTGAAGGGGAGTCTGGAGGAAAGAGGGGATCCAAGAGGGATGTCTAGGGAGGTGTATATCGCTACAGACCCTATTTTAAAGACTGTCCAGCCTGCACAAAAAACCATGGGAATCTCTGGCTGGTGATTAACGTGCCGACTGGAGGTTTAAATCACTCTGGGAGAGAGATGGCCCAGTGTTTGACCGTGTGATATACTCCCTAGCAGAGCTCCTCTGATGGAGAAACATTACTGATGGGAAACTAAAATGAGATTGCAGAGCGGGGGTGGGAATTAGGGCTGACCTGAATGGGTCTGGGGGTAACATTGAGGCTATCACATTAACCTGACGGGGGCTCCTTTAATAGGGTCCAGGGCTTAAACTGATATATCAATTTCCCTCCATGTGGACGACTTCAAAGGCCAGAGCTCATTCTCGCCACTTGTGTCGGCCCCCCATCAATCTCTGGCTTCTGTGGGCATCATCACCACCAGCCTGAGACAAGCCAGGATAAAGATCAGCACGGCAGACTCCGGCCAATCAGCAGCTTTGTTTCAACTATGCACGTTCTCAGAGATGAAATTACATCTTTAAGTTCCTGTTGCTTCTAGTGATTGCACACTGGACGGCGCCTATCAAGTTGGGAAAAATGCAAAGCAACACAGTAAATTGGTTTCAACATGTAGGTCAATCAAACAATCAAACTATTCAGTTTCAGCATCACAGAATGATTGTAATCATAATCACAGCTGACAAACATTTCTACATCTGTGTGTGCCAACGTCACAATAATTACCCCTGTCACACTAACTGTGTTATTTAGCAAAACAAATCATGGCATTTACCTCTGCTGACAGCTACAATGATAAAGATTCAGTAAAAGCCTGGCAGAACACCTTCCAGTTCATCTGCACCGTTTGTATAGAAAGACTTCTTTTTTTTCTTTTTTTTTTTCTAACAACAGAGACGCAAGAAACTCCTTTCTTTTCGCTAAACTCTCTGTTCTCATAAATCATATCAAAAAGTCTCTCTTGCAGTGCAAGCCCTCCAGGGTTCCGATGTCACTTCCACTGTAACATTTGGCTGATGACTGACATATGTTTCACATGAGAAGACAAAAAAAAAAAAGACAAAAAAACACCAAACACAGTACACACACCCTTTTGTTTTAGACAACACTTCCGACTTTACGCTAACTTGTTTTGTCAAAACAATTCCCGAAGAAATTAAACGACACATTACTCAAGTCAAACCTGAAACCCAGATCTGCCACAACAAACCTAATCCAGTTTGAGGAGCCAGTCTGTTGAGGTGCCCTCAGTGTGTGTGTGTTTCTCTTGTAACAGAGCTTAGGTTTCAGGAAGTTTCAGGCACAAATGGCACAAAAACAAAGACTGTGATAGCGCTGATAATGGCCAATGCTTTCGCTCTTTTGAAGGACTTTGACTGAGCATATACTGCGCAGGAGTTACAAGAAGGTGACGTGAGTGATTTGAGCAGGTGGAAAAAGCTTAACATTGAATATGAGGGTTGTCAGTCCTTTGCAAAAAAAAAAAAAAAAAAAAAAGAATCGTCACAAAAAGTACTGATCTCTAAGAATCTAAGAACACACTCAGAACCAGTTGTTCTGCATTTAAAGGAGCAGAATTAGGTGCAGTTAGAAGAGTACAGAAAATGTCCACATTTGTCAGAGAGCTCCTTTCAGCTTTTCACCTCATGATCAGAGGCATCATTTAGACAAAGAACAAAAGGCAGCAAATATTTTGGGAAGGAGAGGGTATGTGTAGCGAGTTGCGAGTGTGAAACTGAGGAGGGCGGTGTGCCAAAAGAGCCCGTTGGTGTGGGCTACAGTTTGCAGTGCGTAGCAGCCGAGATCTATGAATACAGATCAGGGGAGATGTGAGGGAATTTTACAGCAGGTATTGTCTGTCACTCACCCCGTCTGTCTGTGTGATCACTGCCTCTGCTGCGGCTGTTTCATCTTCCACTCTCACACACACTCGCACTCGCACACATGCATACACTCCTCCCCCCAGTGCTACCAAAGGAGACCTGGTGCTGAGGTGTGCCCTTGCCAAAAAGTGACAGGTGTTCCAATAGGAAATACAAAAATCAAAGGGCCATTATTCTTATTATACGTGACGATATCCTGCTTATGTCTGGCTTTGTGTAAGTTAGCAGCATCTGGGTTCGACTGAGAATATATCAATAAACATAATGGAGGGTGTAAAACGCACTTTAGCCATGGCTTGAAAATTCAATATTTCCACTTTTTTTTTTTTGCATATATAATATCAAGACGTAGGTTTTATTTCCCATATATATATATATATATATATATATATATAAAAAAATCTGTGCTTGTTCTCACAATGGGGAGAAAGACTTTTCCATTTGTGTGTCTGAATAGCCTCCGGCCCTTTAACACACACTGTGAATTATGCCTGCAGTGAACATAAACACAGTTTTTTACAGAAAAACATTGTTGTACTTACACATAGACTTGAAGCACTCGCTCTTTCTCTAATTTAACAGCATCACCGTCGAGCCAAGCCTTGCTCCATCTCTGCAACACACCACCACCACACTGTCTCTCAGAGAGCCAACACGTGGATAAGATGGCCGATCGACATTAAAAGTGAAACGCTACACAAAGAAAGTACCGACAATCTGCCTGTACAAGTGTTTGCTTTTGCATGGGAGTGTCAGTGTTAATTTCTAGCATTAGGAAAGCAAAACACAGATAAAGCTGCTCCAACTGTTCAATCATGGCATTCTTGTGAAGGGGAGCAGGCCTGCAGTCTCAGTCATCTAAGTGTAGTAGGAGCAGCTGTTGTGTGGCGGAAGGAGTGTGTAGTTAATTCCGTAAATATAGCTTCCCCTCGTGTATCTGAGAATCACCCACTCAGGCCACATTGAGGCCAGATGAGCAGCGCCTTGCCAACGCCTGGTAAACTGTGAATGACTCAACAGAGCGGGAAGGAAATGTAATGTTTCTTTTGAGGAATCTCATTTTCTTTTTCAAAAGACCAAGTAACAAGGTCGCCGGCCGTACTACAAGATTCTCAAATATAAAGAAAACGATGCAGCATTTTAACAAATAGAAGTTATTGTTGTCTGTTCATGTTCCAGTTGTAAGTCATTTCATCCCAACGGAATAACAATGAGAAACATGAAAGGCTGTGCTCTTTCAGGGTTCAGTGCAACATTCAAACTGATGGCTTAGCACTTGTATTGTTGCTCGAAGTTGAAGCAGAGAGGCAACGACATTCTGGCTCTTCTTATATGGGCTATCAATAATCTCTTTCTAACACATTATTTGCTGGGCTGGTGAAAAATAGGGAGCGGCATCGCTCAGTGGGTCACCACAAAGACTTCTGAAAGCCGGCGAGGGCGGTGCGAGTGAGCGATGCATCCTCCTTGGGGCTGTGCCAGGATGTCTTTTTGACCAGGCTGCTGGACCGCTGAAGGCCGGGCACCGAGCTGCACACAGTCTCCGGGACACAAAAGCAATTAGATGACATGACAGTCATGAAGATGAGGATTTTTTTTGGCATATCGAGCTCAGTTCAGTTTCACTCCCAATTGCGTTAAGTACTATTTTGTGTGATTTAGCGGCTTGCCGGGACATTAACTTTTTTTCCCCAAATCAATATAATCTTCCGTCTTTTCCGTAAAAACCTTTAACGCATCGCGAATATGTCTCATATTTATATCCTTCCCCATTTTTCTCTTCTCCATCTTTCCCCATTGCTGCTACTTTTTCCCTTGATGGCCATCTTATTGGTGTGAAGACTTTGACTACTGTACCCCCCCCCCCCTGAATTCAGCACCGCTAAGACTTTTGGGGAAATAAAATAATCTATGGACTGGGCTACTTTAGGAAGCCCAATTAACATATTTGCCTCTAGAGGAAAATATTGCCTTCAATTGAATGGACGGTAATTTTACGCATGGATTTTTCCCATTCTGATTCTCTGAGCTTGGAATAATCCAGAGAATTTGTCTTACAGAACAAGGAGTTCCAGCAGTGTGAAGCTGAAGTGGTTGGATTTTTGTGCGTCAAAGAGCTCCATGTTTTGTAGTGTTAACTGAACACGACTCAGTGATTTAATCCAGGAGAGACATCTGTTTTGAATTTAATATGCTAATGTATCTTTGCCAGAGCAATATCCAAATTTGGAGAGATAATTGTGTTTGCGGTGGCCCTTTGTGGCACGCTGCATTTTGACAGCAACTGTGTTTGAACACTGTGATTTTGGACAACCTTCCGTTCTAGTGGTAATCTTACCCCCGCAGTGACTAATCCAAGACATCTATTTTGGTTCAGTCTACAATGTGTTAGACCTAAAATGTTAATCTACACTCCAAAGTTAGAGCTTTTTAATTACCTCCTCTGTGTTGCCTTTTTCCCCCATCCACCTCTACACACACACAGAACAGGGGTCAAATTCAAGTTCCACTCTCCGCGTACCTTCCCCAACTGTACCGTCTAAATCCCACCGTGCACAAAGATCAAAGTCTTATAAAGTTTGGATAACCCTTATTACATCTCATTAGTGGGTAACCTGATGCACACTGACAAGTCCAACAGTTGCTGCAGTCAGCTGCTGCTGCTACCTCCAAATGGCCCGGCCCTCCTGAAAAGAGGCTGACCAGACGGTGAAGTAGTCCTTGAGGCTAGTCCAGTGTGGCTTAGCAGGAACCCCATTTGCACTCTATCGCCTCTATCCCCAAACCAAAAGGGACTGTTAAAAATGGGCTTTACGTCTCCAGTAGCTCGGCTGACATGCGCTCCTACAGATCATTAAGGCTCCACAGCCTCTCTCTCTCTCTCTCTCTCTTCCCCTCTCTCACCAGCCTCAAACACACCAGTGGAGTCATTAAAGGCAATGTGTAATTAAAGTTGGAATAAACAAAGGCTTTTCCCCAGGTCTTTTCTCCCTCAACCATGTGCGTATCCCTTTCTCATTTTCACACATGCTTTCTCTCTCTCTCTCCGTTTCTCGTTCTCTCCCTTTGTCTCAGAGAGTGAGAGTTGACATATAACAGAGGAAATTCTCATTGGCTCCCATGGTGGTGGCAGGCATGGACGAAGGCCCTCAGCCTAATTAGAAAACTAAATACTCTGAGTAATGCCTAACCCTCGGGAATACAACTGCCATATCTCTTACACTTGTGATGTGGAAGGACCCAGAATGCCACTGGGGTGTCTCGCTGAAATATCCTTTGCTGTTACCCTCTGCACAGCTGTCCACACAGACTCTTGCACTTAAGACAGGCTCACTTTCATAGTTAAAATAGAAATCTGTGTCCTAAGTGCTGCAGCACAGCTAATGCTAAATATTTAATTCCCGTGGGTGCTAATTATGGTTGAGTACTGGCAACACGGATTCCCTTTTTTCACTCCACATAACAACTGTAAAAGCAATTTAAGCATTTTTTCAATTAATTAAACACACAGTCTTCCAGTAACCTCTTGTCATTTTGCCCTCCAGGACCATAGCTAATTTGTGTAGAATAGAAAAGGGAAAGGGGAAGGAGTGGGGAGGGTGGGCGCTGTTTTCATCATAGCAAAATGCTCCTACAAAAGGAATTAAAAGGGAAGACACATCATTTTTATGAGGGTTTAAAAAGATCACATTCTATCCTTTTTTTTTAAATAAACCCCATAGTATTCTAAGTGTAGTTTTGAATGTTATGAACCCACATATCAGATGACTGTAACCACGAGCAACCAGCCCCCATTATGTTATCAAAGCCGTGTGAGATAGTCTGGCCATGAAGCTAATCCCTGATGTATTTTTAGTCACAACTGACTGATGAAGTGAAATTACTACATCAGTGATAAAATGGGGCTCTCTGAAAAGCCTTTACAAGATCGAGCAGCAACCAAGAGAGCTCTTTAAGCTAGTGCAAGTCTAAATTAACTTGTATAACAGTGCTGAAGTGAATGACAATATGATGAAGATGACTCGTAGTCAAATTAAGATAAGGATACATTATGCATCTATAATATGCTGAAATTATCATTTCGGCTTTAAAGTTCTCTGTTTCCATTGTGCCAGCTAAAAATGTGACAACACTCTTTCTTTGATTTATTCATAACTTAACTGGGAAGAAAAAAAAATCAAGAAATTAAAATAAAATCCAAACACATTTTGGTGATAAGAAAAAGGAAATATGGGTCATTTTTTTTACACGGCATATAGAATCAAAATTCGTATAGCATATCACGCTGTCTCATATATATGATCATCCATTGTGTCTGTGCCTATGGGTGCATTTGTGTGCGAGCTATTCGGAGGGGTAGTGGCACACCCATCCACTCATAAAGGCCCCTGTCATAGCAAGAGATCAGAAGCAGGCTGTGAAATCCAGCTAATAGTCATTATGGGATCCCAGTCCCTGCACACCCTACCTGCTTGCCAAGGCGGCTCCCTCGCACTTCATATTTGCATTGTGTCATCTTATCAGCAGTCACCCAGACAGAGGACAGATCATACTGCCGACTGACAGCCGCATCACTAATATGAGTAAATAAGGCAGGGGGGGGGGGGGGGGGGGGGGGGGGGGGGGGGGGGGGGGGGGAGGAAAGTGGGGAGAATTAGACGTCTTGCACCCTGAAAAAAAAGAAGAAAAAAAATCACAAAGAAATCATACAATGGCACAACCTTGTGATACTAAAAAATCACCACAACAATATTATTTTATTATTTCTATCCTGATGTAAAATTAATGCCAAACGCCTTTTTTTGATGGCCCTAGCATGCAATGCCCCCCTCTGTCCTGAGGAGCGGCAAAGGGTAAACTCTTAGAACCCTGTGTGCTCAGTCACTTCTGGGCCCATGCAGTCAATAAGGCTATTTCTGATCTCCGGATGGCTAGGGTTTCAAAGCCTGTTTAAATGGGCTCCCACAAAGCCGGAAGCACCAACCTCAGTCATCTCCCTCCCTGTCTTTCTCCCTCGCTCCTTCCTCCTCCACTCTTTCCCCAAATATTGAGAGGAGGCTCAGCTTGCCTACCCCCTTGGTCAAGAGAAGGCTAAGGGGGAGGGAGGGGGGGCGCTCCTCCCCTTCCACATGCACAGTGGTGAGGAAAGACGAGGAAGCGCAGGGTCAGGGCTCCCGGTGCTAAGCTGTGAAAGGCAAACGTTTGGCAGAGTAATTACACGCCGCACTGCTCTGGGAGTGATTAGTGATAGTTGTCCATTCAAAGTGTTTGGAGCTCACAGCATTTATGGGCTACGCTTGCCTTCCCTTCACCTAATGTTTAGATTTCATTTGCATGAGGAAAAGAGTTGCACGTGTCAACATAAGCAGTGTGCCTATGAGGCTCAAGTGTGCACTTGCTTATGTTTCACTGATGCTCAAAACATATTAACTGTGTTATCCGGGAACAGTTTTTATGATAGTGGAGTATATTTCTCAACTATACATTAACATATAGTGAAACATAATAAGATATACTGAAATATAACAACACATTTTGAAACCAACAAAAACATCCATATTTGAAACACTGTTTCCAGGCTGCATCACTGACACCGTATCTGGTAGAGGACCTATTAAGCACTTCCTGGATATAATTTTCGACACGTGGCGTGGCAAAAACCTCTCCTTTCACAGGTCAGGTTAACACTGCATTGCAGTAAACATGCTCAAGTGGTGCAGCCCAGGTTGCCCAGCCTTCGATGTCCTTAGTGCATTGTTGTTGGCTACAGAGACGCTGTCCCAGCACAACCTGCAGATGATGTGCCGGCAAGCTGTAAGGTGAGCAGCAACACTCCTGCATAACATGTCCAGCACACCCTGAGAGAGGGTGTGATAGGGGCGGGAGGTGGTGTAAACAACAAGTACAGGTGAAGACAAGGTTAGCAGACATACTGTAGGGTTTGGAGAGTCATGATATTAGCTTTGGAAATGTTTTGATATTAGGAGTAATTCTAGCTAAATTGAAACATTGATAGTTGAATATAAACATAGTTTATGATGTAAATGAGTTAACTTTTCTCTTTGAAATAGAAAAATGCAAATAGATTTTTTTTTGTATAAAAAAAAGCTCCTGTCCTTTTGAAAATCAGAGATACATTTGCGATAGATTTTAATCCTATTGATATTACTTAAGGCCTAGAAAAGAACCCAGTAAATTAGAACAGTGTGTTTCAAATGCCTGACAGGCATCATATTTCAACACGTTATCACGCTAATTCCACCACAGGGGCCGCCGACGTTGACACAGAGCGGAGAGTTGGGTGGCAAAGCGGGGGGGGGAGAGAAACAAACACAGCCACAGACAGAAAAGGAAATACCTCGGGGAATTTCGGGGGATTGGAGAAGAGGTAAAACGGTACCTGTAGTGCAATCCCCTCCAAATCTGCACCAGGTGTCAGGCATTAAGGAGAGCATCTCCGCTTTGGCTTTTCCACGTCTGGCTCAATCACCCAGGGCAGTGTGTCAGATGTTGGACAAAACTGATACTCTCTCTCGAAGAGGAAGAGGAGGAGGAGGAGGAGGAAGACCTGCGGCTCTGTACAGTACAGAAAGGAAGGTTTCTGGTGGCAAAATTGGAATCTGCACCATGTCTAATAAATGCCCTTATGCAGAGGTAATTTCATTATTCTGGCATGATTCTCATCAATGTTTGACATTTAAATATTCAATTACATGTGAAATTAGTCTACTGAGAATACAGTACAATGGAAAGACTGCAGTAAGACAATAGAAAAGGGGAAGCAGAGCTGAACACTTTGGTTTTTTAATGAGTAAGATAGATTTAAAATAACAT
Source organism: Chaunax sp. Z400 (assembly GCA_037577475.1). Classification (NCBI taxonomy): domain Eukaryota; kingdom Metazoa; phylum Chordata; class Actinopteri; order Lophiiformes; family Chaunacidae; genus Chaunax; species Chaunax sp. Z400. Next base: position 29,542,232 of record CM075184.1, on the reverse strand, counting down.
TACACCGAGTCCCATTGAGATTTACAGTTAACTATAAAGACAACTGAGCACTGCCTATTCCCCGAGTAATAATGCAAAGCAAGAAGTATACTATGAAATGCTTATTTTTATATTAAAATTGCAATCTCATTCATGAAGACAAAGTCTAAATGAAACACCTGGCACCGTCTCAATTTCAGGCAAGCAAGCTTTTTTTTTTGCGTGCAATTGTCCTGAAACAAAACAGTGGCAGCAAAATATTTCAGTACCAAGAGGGAGGCAGAAGAGAACATAGAGTCATGTTGGCATTGTTGTTGCCACAGATTATACATGACACGCCACATAAAAGGGGCTGATTCGACAATGGCTAACTGTATCAGAGGCATGGGAGAGGAAACTTAATGCTTCAGCACTGGGAGATGGAGAATGTGACTGGGCACGTGCGGAATGCAAAGTGGCATGAGGAAAGCAGTAATCTAAATTTCTAATGCTGAGGATGTTTCCTATTCGGTGTTTATGAAACATGGCTGCCAGGACTACAAAGGTAAGGGGATACAGCATCAAAGTGTGCCCTGACAAAAACAAAAAAAACAAAAAAAAGGCAACAATGCTGCAGTGGAATGCAAGACAGAACATAATACTCCACCTCCTCCTCCTCCTTACTCTCCCCTAAGCAGTCTCATTTGATTACTGTGTAGCAGAGCCCAAATCAACCTCTTAGTCCCGTCTCTCGCTGCTTTTGAGTAGGAGGCGGAATACGACTTGCCGCGGACACCTCGGCAAGGGGTAGAACACAGGTATCCACCCCGTGTCGAGGCGTCCTATAGGCAGGAGGTGGAAAAGGTTTGTTGTTCTGACTGCGGTGACTGAGGCAGAGACTGCATGTCTGATGACAGCTAGCCAACGTATCGTTTACAAGCCTCCCCCCCTCAGCAGAAGCCCCTCACATGTCCGTCTCCAGCCACAGAGTTTGCCCTCTACTTAAGGCAACAAGAGTCAGGCTCAGCATTACAAGCCTATTAAAAGATACTTTTAATTATGCCCCACTCTCCCGGGATCACTTCTTCTGTGAACTCTGTGTTTCTTTGGCATGTGCACTTAGGAATGGCACAACCAGAAGCATGTGTTGTTTTCTCCCTCCAATTAAAGGGCATGTTGACAGATTAAGGCTGCTTCTGGTTTGTGCTCCACTAACGCATTTAGAGGAAGATGATGAACATGGAGAAAAAGGGGGGGGGGTCAAAGACAGAGACAGAGAGAGAGAGAGAGAGAGCTGATAGAGGAAAAAGAGAAAGAACATGCACATGAACCCTGAGGGATTAATGTGTTTACATTACCTGGGCTGTGATCTATCACCAACCTCGTCAACTTCTATTATGCATCACATACATAAGCGAGCAACAGACCTGGGAGTCCCTGCAACTCACTTATACTATTTCAATTGGATTAAGTCAGTGCAAATATCTAGGGCACAGCTCCCACACTGTGGTTTTAGCATTCTAGTAGTCATTTGATTTGTATGTTGTATCACTTCACCTCCATGCAGGCGTTCCAGGAGAACCTCCGACATGCCTCTAGAGCTTTAAGCAGCACAGGATTGAGATGATTACCATACGGCACCTATAGCACCTTTGAAACAACCATCCTATTTAGGCTTAGATCTGGTTAGAACACAGTCAGGCATGGATTGCTCGCAGATCATGAAGCAAAAATATATAGGTACACCTCGGTGAGAGGAAAAGAGGAGTGTCAAGTATGTGTGGATTCACCCTGTGATATTCACTGAATTGTTTATTTTGTCCCAGCTGTAGTAGCAGGTCTGGCTTGTGTATGAAACACTCAGTTCGAGAGGTCTGGCATCACAATATAGATGGTGACAATGGCCCCTGGAAGAGCTCAGTCACACTCAGGCTTCATTATGTGCAATCAATATTTTTTTAGTCACCGAGCCTATTGACAAATTTCTGAAATAATATTACAGGTCATTTGCTTTGTCATCGACTAGGGAGAATTATCCCTTTTACATGATGCCTTACTTGGAAAAGGTGGCATGGGGTGAGTCTGATATGCGCCCTATGGATACAACTGTAAATATATATATATATATGTATTTTTTTTTAAACACTGAAAAATCAATGGGTGCTTCCTGTGATCCATCTTGAGCTAATCAATCTTCATCTGCTCAGCTGGCAGTGTGGTGCAGGAGGGCGGCGTGGCGGAGGGAGACGGGTGCAATCTTTGTTTGATACCTCTCATTTTGGAATCGCTTCTCATAATAGGGTCATCATTTCATCACTTAGCCTATCCACAGCCCTGCCACTCAGCCTTGCGGGGATCATCGGAAGGGTGGGGTGGGTCGGGGGGGTGCAGAGAGGCCCCATCAAGAGTGAACCAAACACACACACACGCACAGTCGCGCTATACATCTTCATTCAGGTCAATAAAAGAAAAAGAGATCATGAGAACAGAAAATAGATCAGAAAATAGATTCTCTCTCCTGAAAGCCATATTGGCTCATTGTGCTTCATGTCATTTGTGTGATTTTCAAACCAAATAAAATCATCAAGTCTGAGTTGTGTATCAGCTCATGTGAACCATGGTTGTGATATTTCTTTATAACAATCACAAGTGTAACAATAGCATTCCTTGAAAGTAGGACAGAGCTAATTTAATGACTTGAAACAGACAAAACAAAAAATTATATTTTTATATATATATATATATATATATATATATATATATATATATATATATATATATATATATCACTTCAAATAGTAAATAAAGTGAATTCAATCATTGCCACAGTAAAGTTTTATCTGCATTTAATGTGTTGGGACGTGTGCATTTCACTGACTGCTTGGTGACATGAGAAGACAACCTTATATTATATATATGGATCTGAACAAATGCAAAACAAGGACAATCCAATAGTGAATCATTATTTTTAATGCATTTGAAAAAAACAACAACTTAATAACATTAACTAGAAAACACAAAGCAGAAAGAAAAAATCATAACAACCCATATTGTGCCTATAAAATGCATATATAAAACAGGTAAATTAGATCATCATGTATATGATGCCAGGTGTTAGTCAACCAGCAGAGTGCACATATGTTTAATCATTTAATAACCATCTCTTCAAAAAAGGAAAAAAAAAAAAAAAAAGCAAGGTCAAAAAGAAATTACATCCATTATTTGCAGCAGATCTCCCCAAAGCATTTGGAGCGAAAACTGTTTTGAATTTCAATTGGCTTCCAAGTGGCAAAAGCCCTCAGCTAATACATCAAAGAAAAATTGGTGTCAACTAATCGGTTTAGGACACAGATTTAGAATGGCTAAAAATCCCATGAATACTTCAAGCATTTTTTTTTTCCTTCTGTACCACTAAAGGCTCGAGAGCAGCACAGCTGACCTTGCGCGCTCCAGAAAGCTGCCCGCCACTCGACATTAACTGTTTAACTCACCCATCAACACAATTAGTCCGCCACAACGCATAATGTTGTGTAATATTACCCTGTATCCAATTTACGTTACACTTGCTCCCTCAGGCATTTTAAGTGGTATGCATCATCTTTCATTCACTTCGTCTGCGCCACGTTTTAATGCGTCAAAGCCGAGCTCGTTCTCTCATGAAAAAAAAGAAGAAGAAAAAAAAGAAAAAAAAACCGAGGAGGAAACGACAAAGTTAGGAAGCTGTCAAAGCAACAGACGCACACTTAGATCCGCATATTGCGCGAGAGCAGTCCACTTTTACACATGTATAACACACAGGCTGCGGACCTTTCCACGTAAATAGCGCAAATGAGCAAAACTATATACTCACCTCCTCCTCCTCCTCCTGTTATCAGTGCAGAGCAGTGAGTTGGAAACTGTGGCCATAACCCTCTCCTATTATAGGCTCCGTGATCTCAAATTATTGGTCCTCCTACTTCAGAGGGCAACTCTGACTGAGGACAAATGACCAAGGCTCTCTTTGCCTATGAATAAAAATAGTGTTTTGAAATATGATAAGATGTGGCAGTTTTCTTTTATATCTCCATACATGACGGACCATTATTTCATTATAAGCTGAATACAGCCGTGTTTAATAATAACGTTATTCTAGGCTTCTTGTCCTCCAGCTTTAACATCATGATAACAGTCAGTAGTGGATTTTTTATTTATTTATTGTAGCTCTTATTAGAAAAGGTCCAGCAATTAGCTGATTGTCTGTACTCTACAGAAGGCTGTGAAACTTGGTATTATTGTATCACTGTCACCTGATTAGGCGGTACAGGAGGGTCGCTTTGCGTAGGGCTGTGCTTCCATCCCTCTCTCTTTACTTCCTCCTCTCCCTCTCTTTTTAAGTCTGCGTCGGCTCCTGTACCAGCGTCGTCATTCTTTGCTTTGGAGAGGTTTTCAGAGCGTAAAAAAAAAAAAAAAAAAAAAAAACACGTGACAGTGTGTGCACACACTCTTTAGCAGCGCCTACAGCGATCCCTTTCGGCTTATCGGAGACCTGAACTGGAGAGTCAATCAACAGAATGAAAACGTCTTAAATGTATGAAACTCATATTGTGAAAAATATACTTTTTTTTAAATAACCTGAGAAGCAGATAGGCCAAATTTAAATGATCAAAACTTTAAAAATTATTATCTGAATATTTATCTTAACTAAAAATAATAATAATAATTATTATATTTCTAGGGCATCGCATAATGGCAATATTTGGTAGGTGTCAAATGTTAGTTAAATATTTAAACGTAACAGCCGATAGCAGTGGCACATTAAATACATTTAAGATATCAGTATTTCAGCACTGAAACGTATCTGCTGTGATCAAATGAGATTACATCCAGTGGTCCAGACGGATTTGGTGTAGTTGGCACTAATCTGCCCTGGCTTCGGGGTTTATGACTTTATGGGAGTGTGTATCTGACTGGTTTAATCCTGGATCTATTGCAAAAACTATTTAGCCTTCGTCACAGTAAATCATTCAAACACAAGCGAGGCACAGACAAACTATATAGTTCAACAATGACAAGATATAAATGTAAATAAAAAGTTGGTTTACATACACCAACCGACACAGAGTTCTTCGGCCGCCTGTTTGCGCCATCTTACTTTTACTTTTCGGTTGTCACATATCTCACCAATACAACATTCGTCTGACGTTAGAAAGTCGACATGCACAACAGTAGTAATCCATTTGAAACTCCCATTGCGAATTTGAACGCAAAGGCGCACGGAGATTACGGACCATCACTCTGCTGATTTAACACACACTTAAAGTAACGACTTTTACGCATAAAGGAAGAATAACAAAAGAGAGCGCAGCAGTGGAGCGCTTGTTTAATTCCTGTAGGTATCTTGCAAGCCCATATCCTGGCATAAAACAGCCGATTTGTTATTGATCAAGTGTGAAAGTGACGGCTTCGTATTTGGAAGGAAAAAAAAAAGAGTTAACAGACTCGCACGGTGTCGCCATCCAAAGGGGGGCCGCCAAGCGCACTTGAGACTTACTGCAACGAGCCTTGTTAAAGAGGGAAAATAGCGAAATAGAGAATGAGAATGATTGTTAGTTAACGCGAGAGATGGAAGGGGTGAGGGAGGGAGAGAGAGAGCGAGAGAGAGAGAGAGAGAGCATGGATCTGGGTAGGGCTGTGGTTACCCAGCATAAGCTTGCCTTTTCCTTCGGTGACTACACCCCAAGAGGAGGAGCGTAGTAGGCGTCGGGATCCTCAATTTTTCAACTTAGCATCTTGGCAGGACATTTTCCCAAGCAAAGCCCCCGTCCGACGGGTAAAAAAAAGTTCTGCGCGGGCATGAGAGCTGCGGTACAACTCAGATAAGGGAGCAGCAGAAAAACAAAGCATCCGACGGGCAGTGACTGGCTTGCAACGACCGAAATAATCCACTCAACATTTAAGCCTCTCTTTATTTAATCACTTTTACTTTTTGCCTTCACTATTGTCATTTAGAAGGGGGGGACAGACAGCGGGTCTGCAGACACACGGCTCTATGCGCTCCGGCAGCAGCGCATGAGAAAATAAAGAGGGGAAAGTGCGCAAGTTAAGTGGCTTATACTCTCTGGGCTCCAGCATGGCGTATCCTCAGGGCTACTTGTACCAGCCATCCGCTTCACTAGCCCTGTATTCTTGCCCTGCGTACAGCACCAGCGTCATATCGGGACCCAGAACGGAGGAACTTGGGAGATCCTCTTCGGGATCTGCTTTTGCGCCCTATGCCGGATCTACTGCGTTCACCAGCGCCTCGCCAGGCTACAACTCCCACTTACCATACAGTGCAGACGCGGCGGCAGCTGCCACCTTCACCTCGTACGTGGTGAGTAAACTGAAGGTGATTATTCAACCTAATGGGGAGTCAAAACTACGATATTATGCCGTTATAGACGCCTTGTGTGTCTGTTTTACTTTCGGAGTCGAGCGATCGAGGTAAATGTGCGTCACTGAGGAGTACGTGGATATAATATTACAGAAAGTCAGTTCTAGAAGACGAGTTGAGAAAAAAATTATAATTTACCTGAGTGGTGTGCTATTATTATAATATTATGTTTTCAAGTAAATTGTAGTTTTTATGAAAAAGAGTGGGCAATGAGCTTCTACGCTCATCTGCAATCCGCAGCGTCATGAGGCAATTTAGGTCATTATTTCTAATCATCCTATAAATTGTGTCACTGTAAAACTTAAATACTGCAAGTTTTGACTAAAGACTGAGGAAAATTGTGATTGACTTTTGATGTATTTTTACTGAGTGATCTCATGCTCATTCATAGACTGGACATATAAGGCCTAGTTACTGACCAAGATTGCTCGCAGAGGAATAGTAAAACAAAAACAGAACGTTAGGCCCATCGTGCTTAATATAAATACGTTATCATAATTCAAAATTGTATTATTTTAATTCAGATAATAATCGCGAATGCATGGTGACATTTAAATAATTAAAATGCAGAGAAACAGACGTTACATTTCAAACACCGAATCAATATTAACAATAACTTCAAACTTGAATACTGGATTAAAGCTGATTTCACGCGTGTGCGCGTGCGTGTCCGTGTGCGCTTGCACGGCCGTGTGTGCGTTCATGTTTGAGTGACGTTAAGTCCCTCTAAATGTTTTGATGCAGTTTAGAAAAGGACTGTGGCAGAACTTTAACACACTTTTCATTTGCATTTTAATCACAGAGTTCTCCCTATGACCACGCCACGGGAATGGCCGGCTCATTAGGTTACCACCCTTACGCAGCACCGTTGGGCAGCTACCCTTATGGTGACCCAGCATACCGCAAAAACGCAACCCGGGACGCCACTGCCACCCTGAAGGCCTGGCTCAACGAGCACCGCAAAAATCCCTACCCCACCAAGGGCGAGAAGATCATGCTGGCCATCATCACCAAAATGACCCTCACCCAGGTGTCCACCTGGTTCGCCAACGCCAGGAGGAGGCTAAAGAAGGAGAACAAGATGACCTGGACCCCACGGAACCGGAGCGAGGACGAGGAGGAGGACGAGAATATTGATTTGGAGAAAAACGACGATGACGAGCCAAACAAGCCCACAGACAAGGGAGACTCCACAGACACAGAAGCAGGTCGGTGGTGCAGGGGGGGAAAAGGCAAAAAAAAAAACAAGAAAAAAAAGAGAGACGAAAATCATAAATTTTTCATCGCAGTCATTTCCATTCAGAGTGCAAAATTGATTGCTGGTTAATGGTGGTATATTATTTATCATGGGACAATTGCTTTAAATAATAATCACCTTGAACTCCCTTCGTCTGACTTCTCATGGGCTGAAATTGCTGATGACGAAGTGTTTAGCAGTCAATTTATCTTAAAATGCATAATAAGGATATGGCTGCTCGGTGCCTGGTATCCGGCAAAAACAGTAAATAAATTTAAATATATAAATAATTAATTAAATAAATAAATTTCATCACAGTTTTGAAAGGTTGTTGAATGTTTATTATTATGCCTGTTACGATGATGTGATATGATTGATACATATAATAATATATTAGAAAATATACTCATAAATTAAAATAATCAACCCAGCATACTGTATGCTCAGGCTGTCATTTGCACCACATTGTTCTGTGCTTTTGTAATTGTGTGGAGTTAATTCACCTTTGGCTGCAGGCACATAACTTTATGAGGACGATTTATGGCACACACATAATAACTGTTTTTAAAGGAAGCGTGTGCGAGTAGCTTAACTATTTTCCATGTATCTGCTTTCAGTTTAATTGGTGCTCGCTCTCCTCACCATCACCCACGACATATGTCAGTTTTATCAACGTGTAAATATTTCGCTTATTTGGCACTAATTGTGTTCTTTGTTTGTGCTTAAGATCATAAACTGCTGAACCCAGGGGACATAGGCTGTGACAGATTTAAAGAGGAGAATCACGGCAAAGACACGGATCCCCTTCTGAGCGACTCGGAGTTAAAAGACCCGGAAGAGCGGACTACAGAGTTGCTGTCGGATTCCGCGAAACCCACCACTTCGTCTCCCTCGGCGGTGCCTCGAGGGAACCAGACCGTTGCGCAACAAGACAAGCCGTCAGATTTGAGCCATGCTACGGGAACAGTGTCCAGCAACGTGACCTCTGTTATCCACTCGCCCCCTTCGGCCCCTAAACCCAAGCTCTGGTCTCTTGCGGAGATCGCCACGTCTTCAGACAGGTGTAAAGGCAGCGGCGAGACGCTACAGACTTGTACCAGTTTGGGTCAGAGCGCAGTAATGGGCACCAACCCATCTCCATCACGGTCCTCCCCTCAGTGCCCGCTCCCCAACAGCACGGTCCTATCCAGACCTTTGTATTACACCTCCCCTTTCTACCCCGGCTACACGAACTATGGTGGCAGTTTTGGACATCTTCACAGTAACCACGGCTCGGGCTCCACGGCACATTTCAATGGATTAAACCAGACTGTGTTAAATAGAGCAGAGGCTTTGGTAAGGGAGAGCCAGAAAGTCAGAGGCCAAACGCAGGTAGATCTTTGTAAAGACTCCCCTTATGAACTAAAGAAAGGTATGTCAAACATTTAATAACTGAATATTTTCCACTCACCGCGGACTTTTATTTATTTTTATTTTTTTTGTGGTTGCATTAAAAAAGAACAATGATGAAGCAAATTCCGAGAACAGTTATTTTCCTGAGTAAATGCTTATCCTCAATTCTTTTAGTTTCTGAATGGTTAATCCTAAAAGTGTAACAGGAATGGTCTTAATCGCTGCAGCCGCCTGAGTCTATTTGTATCAAAGACTAACATGTATATTTAATGTAGCATTTTTGTATTTAAAATGGACAACACGCTATCTTTGAAGTAAATTATGGAAAAATATATATAACCTACTTGTGCAGCGATTATTTTTGCCTGATATGTGTCTAAATTGCTTCAAGGCTGATTAATTTATGAGAAATATTATTTCAATTTTGCACCGTGACATATCTTTCAATGGTAATCATCATCTCAAAATATTATGGTACAGTGAGAGCTCTGGCAGACTTGAGAGAAAACACCTGCATTCAGCAAAAAGATGTTGGACTATCTGACAAATAAAAGGGTACAGTTTCGGTTTGGTTGGTGCAAATTTTCACATTTTTTATTATTATTATTATTAATGAAAAATGTCGCAAACTTGGAGGTATATTTTAAATACCTTTTTTTCCTCTTTAAATACAACCAGGCCCTCCCTTTTCCCCTCTCACTTGAGCACATTTCTAAAAGTGGATATTGATATAACAACACCGAAGCGCAGCCATTTAACCCAATTACCTATCGTGTTTTATGCAGAGCAATCAGGTGGTGAACTCCGGTAATGAGCTCGATTTTATGCTAAATTTAGACCTCATTACTATTTTCCAAGGCGTGGAAAAGTTGTTAAAAGGGACGCGGCCATGCATTTAGAACATACTGCCCTATTATATATCATTAATGGAGACTCTCTTTAATGGTGCGTTAGATGTGAAACACTGGTGTTTGGAGACAAGGGAGAATGCTGTCATGCAGACAGGCAGATATTGCTATACTGTGTAGCCATTAGCCAGACACTGTCCTCTAACTCTTCCAACTTCTGCAGGTAGGTGTCACACTTGCTCCTAATTTGAGGGGGGACTTCTTTGTTAAGCCGTCAAGGAAACCCATCCCTGATCAAATGGCCTAGTTAAAAAGAAGTGGAGCCAAAAGGGCACGGCATAATGATCACAGTTTATATGAGGATTATAGCAACTTTGACACGTTGAAAAATAAAAGCACAGTCTGAACCGACCATAAAAGGAAAGGCATATTTTCTAAATCATCAAAAATGTTTTATTTTTACTTCATGGTTTATTTAAGATGGAGGTATATATATTCAAAGAGAAGAACAAACATATCATTATTATTATTATTATTATTATTATTATTTATGCCTTCTCCACAGCTGTAGGCCACTAAGCCTTTATTAAGTTTGAATGACAATTCAGTATCATTATTATTATTATTATTATTATTATTATTATCATTATTATTATGCTGCTGCTGTTGTTGTTATTGTTGACCTCCAATGAAGTGGGACAGCATGCTCTTGTTTATGGCTTCCATTAATCACTATGGTTTACTTCCCCCCTTGTTCAATTTGAAATCTCCCCTGAGGTTTATATAATTCCCTTAGCCTTAACGTCCTCTATTCGGGCCCTCTATTTTAATCTGACAGAGTGTGCTGGAGCAATGATTGCGACACATCAACCGGCTAAATAGCATAATTATGTTTTTGGGGTTGTTTTTTTTCCTTTGCTGATCCCCGGAGGGATTGAACTGTTCGATGCAATAACCTGGAAGAGAGCAAGAGAGTTTTATTAGAAATAGCTGTTTTCTCAGAATTGACTTAAAGGAATTTTTTTTTCACAGGGAACGACATACATGTTATTTCTATGGTGGGAATCATCTGTTTGAGACTAAATACTGTGACGTTCATATATGTCATGTAGGTTTTTCTGGTTTGTGAGTGTGTTTTGTGTTGAAACGCAGAGCTGCTTGGTAATGATAATGTTATTCCAATTGACTCCGTTGCTTCAAACGTACAGGGAAATGTTGCGTGGATGATCAACGTGATCAAGAACAGGTGACAGGCGTGATAAAGCATGTCTGACTTCTCTATTACTTCAAATATTTGACCCTTCTAGCTGTTTTGCGCAGTGTTTAGCTTTTCTCTCGCCAAAACTCCAAACAGTGGAAGAAAAAGATTGAGATGTTGTAATTGATCATGTATTTATTATTATTATTATTATTATTATTATTATTGTTGTGACACCGTGGAAATAGGGGTTTAAAATAAGTGCAGATCTATTTTTATATCATATATGGGGGAACCTGCGACAACTCTGATGTCACCATGTTCACCACACGGCTGCATATGAGAAAATGACCACGAAAAAAAAAAATTACACCCTCTCCTTAATTAAAAAAATATATTTTGATCGTTGCTTGTACTTGTTCTATTTCTGGATGTAATAAAATTCAGTCAATTAAACCCAGATTACTCGAGGAAGCAGAGCGAGAGACTCTGCAGCCCTTCATCAGAGACACGGGAGCCTGCAGGGGAGATGCTCTCTGCAACTTTATACAACTTGGTCCCTGGCTTCCCCTCGACTTGAATGGCGTGTCGGTTCATTGTTGGGATTGCTACAATGTGAGAATACTAAGTAGGGAGTGAAACCGTTCCCACGTGTGAAAATGGGGAAAATAATCCAACAAGAGGAGAAGCAGAGGAGAAAAGAGACATAAGGTCTTCACTCGGTTATTGCTGAGCGTTCAGAAACAGATTTAGGGTGTTTGGAAAAATACTTACTGTCGTCGTATTAATTAAATCATTTTTTTTTTTACAAACCTGAAAATAAAGCACAATGTCTGTATATGAAGTCGGAGGGCCGCGATTTACGGTTCATTTAAACGGAGGCCCATCCTGAGCTGTTAAATATGCACCTTTTCACCCATTTGGCTGAAATCGAAATAATGCATAAATCGATTGATTACGAGTAAATTTAGCAATAGACAAAAAAAAGTGAAAATGCAGGAAAAAATACCGGTTTGTGTATAATCTGTGGAAAAAAACCAACACATTCTGCGGGTTTCTCTGCAGGTTTGTGTAGGCCTATATGCATATTTACTCTAAATGTAGACACCGCATTTAAGTGTGCGCTCCGACGTGTTTGGTGTCATGAGGGAGACTTTCATTGGTGACTTAAAATAGTACTAATATAAAACTAATGAATAACAAGGGTAAACCGTGGTTTCTTGTTTGTTTTCGACACTTTTGGGAACGGCAAGCTCTAATGAAGTGAAAAGTTAAGTCTGGCATCTGTGGCCCTGTGTGATCCCTTTATTATTGTAATTATCTGTGCAGCCTAGTGTGCAGGTTTACAAGAGGTAAAGTCACGCAATTACTCAACATTCAGTTTTGTTGTCCACTATTAAGAGTAAGCATTTATAGAAAACAAAAAATATGCAATATTAATCGTGTTTTATTAACCACTAAAACCCGATTTATTTATTTTTCCCTCTATTATAAATCTGTCAAACGTTACGTCACCGGTTTAGAGCCTACATCTTCGATCGGGAAACACGTATTAGATCCTTTTCAAATGTATAATTAAATTATTTAGATTACTAAATTCACCCTGCCTGATAACCTCCAGAAATCAGTTTACCCATCATTGTTTTAGCACTATCCAGAAATGCACCCACTGCAAACCATACAAGCCTGAGATATCTGAAGTTTGGCAGAAGATTTGCCGCGGGGCCAGACGTGTGAAGAAGCTGTCCAAACAGACACCTGCCACCGGACAGCTCCGTGAACGCGTCTCAAATGCTACTGTGTGTCAAGAGCACAGGGCGAAACCAAAAGCTGTTAAACACACTGCCAATATCACTGGAGGGATTAGGCCTGTACGCAACGGGCCACTCGCTACTTCGTATCAACAGCCTCCTGATAAAAACGTCCGGCTACACGATACAGCGTGTACGAGATGGGGTCAAATTCAGCTCAAATGCGTAAACAGACACCTGCTCTACTTGACCTGCACAGATTATTCGCAGGAGGGGGGGGGGGGGGCATCATCCGAAACATGAGCGCGGTGCCAAATGTGGTATAAAAGAGAGCTGAAATAAAAGAAGGGCCTCTTTTATAGAAAAAGGGGGATACTTCATATCTGTGACTGAAATGCAATCGGCTGTTATTTGTTTGGATTTTCACGTTTCTTCTTCATCTTCCCCTCAGAAAATGTGCAGATGTGTGTCCATAGACTGATTTATATTTAAATATAGGGTTGTTATAATATCCCTATTACAAGTTATTCATTTTGTTCAGATTTTTTTTTTGTGCCTCAAGAAGTGCCTTTTTTTCTCCCCTTCATTCATTTTTTGAATTCTTCCTCTTTAGTGAGCTCCAGTGAGGACTTGAGCGACTGCTCATGGCTAGTTAATCATCATCCAACTGAGAAGACCAATTGAGGACAGAATTTTTCAGCTTTAGTCTTCTGGCTAGACTGGATATGAAACTTGAGAACGGAGTCGACTATATGTGCTGTGAGCCTAACAGCCTCTAAACAAATTCAATTTTACCTTAAATCAAATAATTGACTTCTTAAACATGTGTTAAACCACCCAGTGTTGGAATCCTAAAAAGGTACCATGAGTCTGAAGTCTCTGGCCCCTCCAACATTCATGTTAAGTGGAGTAATAAAACGGTCTTGAGCACACTGTAAAGCGACCCAGATAAGGTGGCAGAGAGTGATTTACCACTGTTTTTTTGCACTGCAAGAACTGTTTTTCTATTTCTCCGCGGAGTTCCTCTGGGACAGATTACACGTGTAATTTTGAGCTGTGAGATGGCTTAAATGTCCCCCCACCCGCCCCCACCGCCCCCTATATAAATAAAACATTTCTATGAAGAAGGGGAAAAGGGGGGGGGGGGAGACAAACATTAACGAAGAGTGATGAACTACGAAGTCCTAGGGAGGCCAAGGGTTGAGGTGAACTGCGGGATTCAGTTCCAGTGGCAAGTAATAATAAGCCTACTTAGGAAGGGTTGAATTATTAAAATGTGTTCATTATGCAAAATTTAAAAAAACAACTGAGTTATTTAAAAGGTGATCATTTAAATTCAAAACGTTTCAGCTATGCAAACAAGTTATCTTCTTTTTTTTCCGACACAACGCACACACTCACCCCGACTCTGCAAGCACCTTGACTCCTTGACAGGGCCTGCTCATTGACCAATCTGCTCTGACAGCAGTGTGGCGTGAGCTTCTGACCCCGTGACTGCAAAGGGTCTATGTTCAGTGGCCATGTAAGGGCTCACTGGCAACACACACACACTGGGGGGGTTTTCTGCCCTGCCCTGTGGAAGAGGTGAGGTGTACACACATTACAATGCATTCACACACAGGAGAGACCACCCCGCGCCAAAGCCCCTCAGGTATGCACAGTCACAGAGCACTGAGTGTGTGGCGTCCGGAGGTGGAGAGAACGGCAGGTTATTCCTCATGTGACTCTGCACAGGTCCCGTCTGTGGCCTCACCTGGCTCCTCCCTCGCTCCGGTCGCAAAAGGTGAGCCAGTTCAGCACACCCGCTCCTCACACACTTGAGTGACGCCTGTGTTTTGAGACATAATAATGCTACCTTACACATTGCAGCATCCTGCTCAGCGTTTTGTAATGCCAGCATGTGTGTTTAAGATCATCTAAAATAACAAACAGCCATGTGGTGTTGATCCCTCCCGCTCGTACACGTGTTAAGCAGTAATAACAGAGGATGTTTTATGAGGAAACACTCAAAATGAATCAATGTACGTACAATAAGGCAAATATTACAGTATTAATGGCTGTGATGAAGATTGATGAACTGCTTTCTGTCAGTGGCCTCAGAGGGTCCAGGAGGGAGGAGGGGATCCAGGCTGTCTGACTGTTTATTTACATTTGCCCCTTTTAAATGATCCCTTTCTTCTCAACATCTGCTCCACATTACCACACAGATATCTGTCCTAATGACCGCTATGATGCCTGCGCTCGCACACACTTGCTCCAACACAAGCACTCGCACTGCCTGTAACAGAACCATTTCCCACCGTTCATCTGGGACACTTTAGCCCCTCCAAACCACCTCGCACAACAAATGGACCTTCTCTCACTGCCGGCCCTTTTTTTGTTTGCTCCAAGCTTTCCACTTTTCGTCCCAGTTTGGTGTAGTCTGATGGATGCAAATGGGCACTTACTTAATTGGATCAGTTCCCAAGATGGAGATAAACGGGGCACTGCCTTTCCTCCCCCGCCCCCCACCCCCTTTCCCCGAGTTATTTTAAACGGTGTTCGGTTCAGCGGTGTGTGGAGAGAACGTTAATGAGGGAGGGTGAGTAGATGCTGCCACTGCTGGACTCATTCAGAACTCTGCACACCGGCCCTTCGCTGCACACACAATGCAGGAAGGAAGCTCCACGGGCCCCACGTGCGACGGTGTCCTGATACCAATTTAGTGAAGTTTCTGGTAGTGAGAGACGGTCCAATCGAGAAGCACTGCTGCCGCTTTGGTTTTAGTACATGCACGTTGCTGCTGGGTTTCATCCTTCAACAGACAAATTAGATAGCAACCAAATGTACACACAAGCATGATGCACTTGACACCTGGATATTCCAGACATAGCAAATGATTTACTGATGAAAAAAAATGTTTGATAGAATAATAAATAAATAAAGCGGTGGCTGCATGCCAGTGGGAGTGTGTTGGCTGCTGCATCTTGATTAAGAGGGTGGTTTAGAGCCAACTCCAATAGGTAATCTCATCAGAGGGGCTTTAAACAGATAAAGACCACCCCTAAATACCCCTCTCACAAACCCCTCCAACTTCACCCCGTCCCGCGTGAGGCCAATCTAACATACTAACCGTGAACCGCAAAACACCTGAAGGAGGCAAACATGGCCAGC
This sequence comes from Chaunax sp. Z400, assembly GCA_037577475.1. Lineage (NCBI taxonomy): Eukaryota > Metazoa > Chordata > Actinopteri > Lophiiformes > Chaunacidae > Chaunax > Chaunax sp. Z400. The sequence continues at coordinate 29,526,283 of CM075184.1, read as the reverse complement.
CACAAACCAGGCTCAAATCTTCTATTGACCTCATTTTCAATAAAGGAGCCGTTTCCAGTCTGATGGATGATTTGTTGGTCTTGCATGGAATGGCCATCTGGATGGAAGGATATGATCACGGTAGTAGGTATGCTTCACCTGCCAGCTAGCATTCTTTGTATAGAATAAAGCTTGCAAGCTGCAGCCATGCATCTGTCTATGCATCACACTAGAGCCAAAATGTTTTAACTCAGACTAGCTTAACAAAAAGAAAGAAAAGGAGAATGAAGAGCTAATTGAATTCTGTACCATATGGTCACTGTTGGCAGAGTTTTTTTTTTTCTTTTAAGTCAAACATGAGGTTATTTAGCTCTAATATGAGAAAATCCCTGGTTGCATCAGGAGACATAGCAGCAGTTCATTCAGTTATCAGAAGCTTTGTAACCGGGCCTCTTTGTTGCAGAATAAAGAGGAGGAATCCAAAACAAATCTTTGAAAGAGCTTTGGCTGTAGTAAAAGCTCTTGTCCCACACAACCTCTCCTTTTTGTTTGAGGCTCAGATTGGGTTCACAGTAGCTGCACTTTAAGCATAGAAAGATCTGATTTATTAGCTTGTCAGGGGAAGCATTGTTCAAGAAAGCAATCAAAAAGCACTTACCTAGCTCCTCTAAAATGACTGTTTTTTCACTGGCTAATTTGTGCAACTCCCATGGAGAGGCTGGCAAAGAGTTTGATGAGGCATTTAATGATGATTAATGAATTTATTGCCCTACTGCTCATCAAACGGTTGTAGTATATACTTCTCTTCCTTTCTTCCAATGTGTTGTGTAGCCTCCAACGCGACAGAAATGAGAGCGTTGCCCTCTACTATGCTATAGTTCCCTTTGGCTGTTAACCTGACTGACCTGATGGCCATGAGAATGCAGTTCTGTGGGATGGGTGGGATCACAATGGAAGGTTTATTGAAAAGTTAAACTGGAAATGCAAGTAAACCTATAGGCATGCTCTCGTTTTCCAGTTTGATAACTTCTATGAGAAAACTCATAGGGTTGAGCAGATCCAATCATCTGCCCTCCAACACAGCAACCTCTCACAGAACCTCAGCCTAATAGAGAACATGAGATGAAGACAGACACTGCTATAAAGTCTTGGCGATGAGTCATCAAAAATTAGTAACACACAATCTACGTAGGATGTGACAACCATGTTGAAAAATGAAGGCGCGGTGTTCGCACACAGTGTTATTCTGCTCAAACAAGGCCTGCTCTGCATCACAAATGATGATTAATGGCTGAAGGGCTCGTCGGTGGGCTTGTGAAGCCAACACTACGGGGTCAAAAGCACCTCTACATATTTGCTAAATAAGTCCTCCCCCTCCATCCAGTCTGCTCCCATAACTTTGGGGTCACGCATCTTTCCGTCCAACATTGTATGGGATGTTTACACTTGATTACACCCCATGCCTCCCTATCCCCTGCTCTCTGGCCAACTGTGCTTGATTAAGTTCTTGCTTGTTCACCATTGCCTGCAACTAAAGAATGCATTGTTGTAATCCCCCCCCCCCCCCCCCCCCCCCCAACACACACATACCCACACTTACACACACACAAACATAGATCCACTCGCATCCCCACCCCCACCATCACCCTCTTTGAGATCAGCTCCCTGGATAGGCTGTTTCTGCATTCACTGATTCATTAGGTTGGTCCCTTAAATACATCAAAGAGCTCCTTCCCTCACACAATAAACCAATAAAAGCAATTATAACCCCATATCTCCCAGGCAATGTTGATCTCTTGGGTGTTAACGTTAGATAATGAAAGTGTTTGATGACATAAGTTTTCACAGAAAGCTCACTTTCTGTCTCTTTCTAGTGTGCATACTCTTCTACCAATGGTGGGTTGTTGTTTTTTTAAATAGCACATGCCACAGTTTCCCCCTCAAATAACATGCATGTAATTTTCCCATATATCATAACCCCGGAATTTGCAGTTAAAATTAGAAGCTATATAAAGTCTTTGCAAGTATATTGAGAAGCCACTGCAAATGTATAGCAATGCTTTGGTTGTCATGCGTTCGACACTAAATGGTACCAGTTTAAGTTCTTGAAATATTTATCGCCTTCTCTCGCTCTCGCCCTCTTTTTGTTTGATGGAGTGGGTGGAGAGGTTTAGGTACAGGCCATCCTGGTGCTGATAACCTCTTCTGCTGGCACAGCGGAGATGAAATGCATTTGTCAAAAGGAGAAAATTGAGATTCACTCAGTGCTGCCTGATATTGCTTCCATTCCTTTTCTCAAAACAAGAGTAGGCAACCCAATCAGGGGAATCGGCATATGCAGATCACAGCGATACATTTTTCATGAGCATGTTTCATCATAAGGCGGATAAAAAGGAAGAGGAGAAAGTGGCTATTAAACAAAAGATGGAATCAACAGAGTGGAAAATACTGTAGCGTTAAAAATGGAGTTTCTAAGTGGGTGTTTTGCTCCACAAGCCATTTCAATTCTCTGACAAGTATGCATAAAGTAAAATTATTACACTTCATACAGTGAGCTAAAAGGCGACAGTTTAAACCTCCTCTTATGCAGTTTGGTAATATTTCTAGAATGTAAGTTTTCTGTGCCACAAGTTTTAAAAAAAGAAGACTTTTCCTCCCTTTTATTGGAAACACATTGAACCAACGGTCAACAGGTTCACTTGCATATATCATCAACATGTTATAATCACACTCTCTGTCGCCTGTGGGAATCCTGGAATTTTAATGAATGATACTTCAGCTTCCACACACAGGCTTTAGTCTCTCTGAATGGGGTCGAAAAGCCTTGGAGCAGACGTTGTTAAAACATTATTTGCTAATATTCCTCATGGTTTATTTAAACCAGGATGCTTTCTGAATCACAAAATTTTTTTTTTTTTTAAATACCCCTTTTTGGCTGGAAGTTCTCTGGACTTCAAAATAACAAGTACTGATGGCACAAATATGGCTGAAAACTGTCCTGATATCTTTTTGAAAATATCCAGTTTTCAGATGGGTATTGACTCGTACAGTGCTCTCTCACTTGGCAGCTGCTTTCTCATGCTACCTGTCCCCTAAATGTCCTTATAAGAAAGTTAGTTCATATACACGGAATCGGAAAATAACATATGTATTGTTGCTTGTAGTAAATTAAGATCAGCTCAAAAAATTGAGTCAAAATTCCCCTTAATGGCTACCAACGATTTCATGAATAATGTATAGAATTTATCATTTTACATTCAATCATCCAGCCATTAAGGATAGCATTCCTCCTACTGTGGGTCACCTGACATTTCCTGACATACACTGTCGCCATAATTTCAAATGTTTACCTGAAATAAGCTGAAAATGGTTTAACAGCTTCCCCATGTGACAGCACGTTTGCAGAGGACGAGTGCGAGATCCGCACTAGCCCTTGACCTGTTGACTGACTCACAAATGCACCAACTTCATTAGCAGGTCACCAGTCTGCACTCACACCGTCATTAGTAAATACATGAGTATTGACACACACATATACAGTAAAAACCTCATGCACATTATGTCATCGACTAGAGCAGTTTTACCTCAAAGGCTAAAGGGTGTAGCGCTGATGAGGGGGTCACCCAACCAATCACAACCGTTCCACCTGAATCAATCAATAGCAAGTAAAACCTTGATTCATTATTAGAAGTGCATGGACAAAAATGCTAAGTAAAAAAAAAAAAGATATATGGGCCAGCATAATATGCGTACAGTTAAATAGTCCTATTTTGTGTGCATAATTGCTTTAATGTGGGCAATTAAGCCTAAGTGGATATGATTTTACTGTCTGCCCTACATTCAGTGTGATCGCTGCCATGATCAATACTTATGATTTGTAAGTCACCAGCCATCGATGGCATAGTGTTAAGCATTTGACTTTGTGAGGAAGAGCTCTTTCCTTCTTCTCAAGACTGTCAAAGGGCACATGGATGCTGGAGGACAAAAGATACAAACTGCAAACGCACATGCAGGCTGACATGACGCAGACACGCCACCTCTCTTCTCAAACAATCACATCTTTAACTAGAGAGCACGCAGAGAGAGTGCATAGCTCCGCCATCGTCACTAAAACCTTAACGATCGGAAAATAGTTTCAAAAAAAAAAAAAAAAAAAGAATTCCTCTGAATCAGGAAATGGAAGTGCTCCATGTGTGCACAATGCATGTGTTCAATTAGGAGAGCATCAATTGTATCCCTGCACCAAGGGCGTATGTTGATGGTGGCATGATGACGCTGCTTACATTTACATGCTTAATTAAGTAATACTACCTAATTCCTGGAAACCTCTCCTAGCATTCAGAATCATGTGTTTATCATCAGTAGTTTTTGAGTTATCAAAACTTTTGGTGGCAGTGCCATGTCTCTATTCCTATTACCGACTTCTGACCCAATATACAGAATATTGCCCCTCTCCAAATATATCTTTTATGATCCAGATCCAGATCAAATTGCACACAGTGGTGGAACATCATCAACTGTCGAAGCCCAGGCAGTTCTACTGTAATTGGTGCATTATTAGTTTTGTTGATATTGGCAAGATATTTAAAAAGACACCCCAATAAAAAGATACACCTCAAAGTTGACTAATGCTTACTTGACGCCTTCACAAAATCTAATTAAAACCTGTTGACAACTTTTTTGAGATACCCAAACAAACATGGGTGATCACATAAGTGAGTCTCTTGTAACCTTAAAAAATGGCTTTGTGTGGACGGGTAGAATATGGCAACATAGATAAGAAGTATAAGTAAGCTTTTGGAAAAATGTACGATCAATGACATTCAATTGAAAGTATGCAAGCAGGAGAACGAGAGTAATGATGTGGTGGGTAAAGTTTGAGGCACTGGATGGACAGCAGTCTCTTGCAAAATAAGGCCTGTTCATGTATGGTATCGCCTCAAACACAAACACACACACACACACACACACACACACACACACACACACACACACACACACACACACACACACACACACACACACACACACACACACACACACACACCTTCAGATTAGCTGTTGAGTCTGAGTGACTTAAACGAGAAAAGATAACTTCGTAAAGTGACAGATGGATAAGCAGAGCTATCTCAGGCTGTGATCTTGGAATAGTTTGAGACACTTTGTGTTTTGGCAACAGATGAACACGATATGTGATCTCCCCCCTGGAATGAATGAGCTATATTGTTTTAGGTGAGAAGGATCTGTTTTTGATTCGTGTTGTGTCATGTTTTACCGTAGGCGATCAGACACCGACATCTGGTGCGATCACCCCCCCAATCCAACATCAATGTCAGTGTAAGGGAAAAAAAAAATGTGGCACCAAAAATCATAAACACCACAGGTGAAATACCTGGGTAGCTTGCAAATATTTCAGGCCTGCATATCATCTCTTGCACTTTACAGAGTTGTAAATGTATGTCAGTGGATGCACAAGTATGTGTGAATACACTAATCATTCAGGTTCTGGGGGGACCAAGACCAATTAAGATGTACTTGCCTGCGATCAATAAAGAAAACATCAGAGAGGAAGAACTCCCAGCCTCATTAGTATGAGGAAACCCTGACACTGGTCAATCAGCTGTTAATAAAGATCTGCTCTCAAATCTCCTGTGTGCGTGTCTACATGCGTCGGCACAGACAAGTGCTTGCGGATTTTACAACAATACACACGTTTGCAAATTAATAGGAACATTCTGAAACATGCCGGGGATATGTAAGGATCAAAGACTTTTCTTATAAGTATGGATTGACACAAACATTTAAAACCTCTCTGATCTCCCTGTCAGTCATATACTATCCAGTGCAGCATTTGTCTTGTAGAAACTTGTCCAGAATCTCATGTTTCCAACTGAAGCGCGCTCTGACCGCAGGCATTTCTTGACCAGTGGCTGGGGCAAAGTGTTTTTACTGAGTTCTGTCTTGGCTGTCTTTATACGGGTGAATGAGTCTGGATCTAAAAGCAGCAGGACCAGAGGCACCTATAGCACCGCACAATGATCAAGTGCTTGTAGCATGAGTAGCCCTGGTAGACAGGGCTATTAGATGTGAGTGATATGGTTGAAGTTTATCCTGTGAACTTTTCTGACTGGGCGCTTGTTGCTGTGGGGAGGGGGCTGTTCTTGGGGGGGAAGCCACTTGAGTTGGGGGTGCGAGGAGGCGTATGGCCTAACAGTCGATATTTATCCCAGGGGCAACACGACCCCTCCTCCTTTTCTGCAGCTGAAATCCACTTCTAAGTGCTGCCACTCTTTTCTTCCACTGAGCTCAGGCAACACGTGCGTCTGACCACACTCTCCCCTCCCACCGCGTTTCACCCTCTCACTCCCTGCCACCAAACCCAGTTATTAACACAAACACTGGCTGACACTTGTTTGTGCTTTTAATTGCGTCTAGATGTTGTCTCTCTTGTGAACACATACATTAGCGTTTCTCTGGCACAGCATAATCACTCCTTCAACCACAACACCATGCAGACAGAACACAGGAAATTACCACATGCAATCGTGTTTGCTTCGCTCGGCTCCTGCACAGTTCAGCCGCAGCCTCCGACTTTGTGTTGGGTTGCGAGTAAGTGCTCTTTGTGAATGTTGTTTCATTTCAGCCTAGCGTGGCGATGATACATTCAATTTCAGAAGTTATGCTTACAGTGATGTAGTGTCTGGTTCTGACCATCAGAAAGCATTTACAATTTTCACATTTTTTTTCTCTCATTGATTTTTGTGACCCACAAAAAAAACAAAAAAAACCCTCCTATGTCTTCAGGGTTCTCCACACACTTTTTGAACAAAGCAGCGGTGTGCCAAGGATTACACTGTAAAATATGCATGTCCCAATGAAATATGCATACAGCTGTGTGTCATCAATGACATGGCTTCTACAAAGGCTATACGGCATATAGAATGAAGGCATGTTTCAATGATTCTATTTCCTTGACTTTAATTTGTGTAGACACAATAAAATACTCATCTGGGGGAAAGATTAAGCCTAACACAAGTGTATTTTGTGTGCTTCCTAACACGTTTCACTGAACCACTCATTTACTTTATTTGAATAACTCCTAGAATGGTAATAAAAAGAGCAGGCAATAAAAGAGGCTCAGTGCGCCAGTCGCTATTGTTTCTGAATGAAACGCTCCAAATATCTTCAGGAAATAAGATTGTTTTCCAGAGGATGGGGTCCTAATCTACTCAGTCATGGTGGTTTGAAGAGGGAATGTTTTCAAATTTTAACAGGGTTGGTTCCAGAATTCCCAACACCACAGTGATCTAACTGCGAAGAGGGGCTTCTCTTTCTCTCTCTCAACCACCAAGGGAAAGGAGGTTACATGGATGAGGTGTGAATTACACCCTCAAACAGTCTAAGTAAACCAGCTTGAATGCAATGTCACTGATGATTAAATGATACTCATCAAGATGAGCATTGTATCATCTGCGTATAGCAAAACTTTGTCGTCTGAGCTGAGATTAAAAGGGAAGGATTTTTTTTTTTTTTGGATTCATCTCAAGAACTACGCCCGAGGCTATAGGGCAACCAGATAATCTCCTCATGACTCACTCCCACAATCAACACAAAAGCATTAGAATCACACCATAACAGTTTGACAACGCTCAAGTACAAGAGGGTGCAACCAGAACGAAGCTGTGTTTAGCTAGTTGCCTCTAGCTGCTTGGATCTGGGTCTCAGGTGTCCCCTCCTCTACAGGTATGTGTTACCATAATAGAGCAGTTAAGAGGGCCTCTTGTTAAGGGCCCTTCCCTGCTGTCTCGGCACACTGACTCCAGTGTGAACAGGGGTGCCTGGCCGATTTAGCAGAGTCGTGTTAGATTGAGTATTGCACAATGGAAACTGTCATGCGGCTTGTAATGTGTAATTGAACTTGGAGCCATTTTGCTTGAGAATATTCAGACCAAGTTCGATTGGATTTCACTTGGAAAAGCCAAAAGACATCCTGCACACTGTTTGCTCAAAGGCAGTTTTTTTTTAGGAGGGAGCACAGGCTGGGGAACACTACTTGGAGTCGCTTTCCCAAATGGCTACATGTCCAGTACAGTTGCACCCTTCTCTTATATCCCCCAAACCACAATCTACCCCCACCCTCCTAACCCCACATTGCTTTCTCACAACCCACCCCACCCTCGCCTGGACTGTTTTGTCCTCTGGAACTTTCATTATGAGAAGAGGATAAAAATACAGCACCCTGTGAATTTATGGTTTCTTCAGGGTTGCCATTGAAAATATGAAGTTTTCAGACATTCGCTATGAAACCCAAGTAAGAAAACAGAACAACCACAGCATTTATACACAGTCACCACAACTTAGAGGCCTATAGTCACTGCACTCGCACTTACAGCTTCAGGGTATTAAGGCGTAGACACTTTAGGCTCTCGACGCGCACAAACACACGCACACAAACACACGCACACGCGCGCGCACACACACACACACACACACACACACACACACACACACACACACACACACACACACACACACACACACACACACACACACACACACACACACACACACACACAGAGAGAGATCAACCTTCAGCACTCATACAAGCATTTAATCATTTCAACACATCCACATGTGTCCTTAAGAGCCATATAAGCATTCAGTAAAAAAAAATTAGAACATGCACATATCTGCACGGATGAAAAACACTTCTATACAGTCACTATAATCCATTACATCCTCTTGGATATCCTATGTTTGTTGACTGACAGCTTTAAAGGACAGTCCATATATCTTATTTCTTCCCTGTGTGAACCTGTCCAACCCATTTCAACCTCCAACAATGATGACACATCCTGTAAAACATCCCCTTCTCTGAGATGGACATATGACTCAATGATAATGACAGTATTGAGCGTTTTATAGAGTCATAATTGCAATAATCTAAGCCTCCATTCTTTGGAGTTTATGTCCATCTCCCATTTTCTTGCTTTCTCTCCCTCTCTCTCTTTCTCACTGACAGCTGCTTTTCCTGGGAAAGTGCCTCTTTTCGCAGACGATAATCTATTGCCGTCCTCCCATCGTTTAAATGTCGCTACACGGTGAGTCAGTGCTGTAATTCCGTCATTAGCTGGATAATGTGTGTGCTGTCTGTGTGTTAAAACCCTAAGTGCCAGCTTTGGTGTGACCTGGGGGCAACCTGCGGGTTAGACTAATGCCAGTCTACCCAACAAGCGTCATTTGAGCTCTGTAATGGGTTTTAACCAGCTCAGTTTGGTCCAGATTGGCTTATGGTATCAGAAATTCCAAGTGTGCACATATGTGGACTAAATGCTTCTGTTTCTTTTATCAGACACAATCTTTCATATGTTTGTAACCTGAAAGAACTTAATTATTTCATATGGTCAGAATGTCTCAGAAGCTAGAAATGAATATAGGTACCTGCTACAAAACAGACAAAAAAGTTAAGGTCCTTGAATATTTCAACCAAGTGAACACAGCACATCGTGGGAACTTTTTTAAAATTGTTTAACATGTGAAAGCTCATCATGACTCCATCTTTTTTCTTTTCTTTATAAACTTATTGACCATGCCTTGTTGATAGGTCTGACATGGGATTCACAAAAGCACACAGTAACACCCAATCACCTCCGTCCAGTTTCTCCACAGTCAGCTGTTACAGTGGGAGCATTCCCTGCACCGTCTGCCAAAGACAGATACCTCTAAATCAAATATGGACTTGCACCAAAACATGGGTTGTGTTCCGCCAATACTTGAAGATACATCTGAAGACATACAGTCAAATTGATAAAACATGTCCCGGCTCAGTCCTCACCTGTCTTTTTCCAATAACAAACCCACACAATTAAGTTCTAAACTGCCATAAATCTTCCAGGACGCATGTTTAAAGAGTCCCTCCAGGCAACCAGACATTTGCTTTTGATTGCAGTGTGACGAAGAAAGGAAGGAGTTTGTGTCTGTGTTATTGGTGTTTTATTGAAATCCTATATATTTATATAAATTCTTTTTTGCGTGCATACTTAAAATGCATGGACAAATGTAGACAAAGTTCTTACGTGAGGACAGATTTTTTTTTTAATCCACACACACACAGGCAAGTGCACATGCATGCACTCTCTGCTTGTGTGTGTGTGTGAGTGTGTGCATCTGTGCGTGTGCACGTGTCACATTCAAATACCGTATTCAACCACAGTTGAGCTCCTACCAGCCCATGACAAATCTCCACCTGTGTGTGGGATCAGTGTTGTTGCACATGTGGAAACTCATCCTGATCCCACAGCCACCCTATCACCCACCACCTGAGGCTCTTGCCCGAATGACTGACTGACTGATGTGAGAATCTCATCTGACAAAAAGCTTAAGTGATTGATCACCGAAGCTCACCTGAACACCTGAGGGGGACCGGCTTGCCAAGGACTGCGGGCCCCAAGAGGGTGCACCTTTGCTGTGTTTGTCCACCTGACACCCTGGGGCAGATTCATCAGCTCATGGATCTGTGTGGTCATCACCACAGCTATGTGCATGTATGCAATCTACTACTGACTGTGTCATACCAACCTAAAATGTATGCAGTAAACCCTGGGGACAGGAAAATTCATTAAGTCTCTAAATCATTTACACTTTGAGACAAGTCTCTTTTCTGTAGATCTTGAAAGGAGCCCACTGATGAAGTAGGTCTTGGAAATAACCTTGGGCTGTTGCACTGACTCGTCTGAGAAATAGTATTTTGCCTAATTGGAAATAAATTAGGCCGTTTTACACCATACGAGAGCAGGCCAAATTGTGCTTAGGAAAGGGAAATTAGCTCACAATCAATCCCCTGCTTCCTGTTTCTTTTCTTTCCCATCTCATTTTGTTGTTGCTTTATTTTATCACCATAATGACTGCTAGCAGAGAAACACATAAACCATGAGATTCTTGGGAGACGAAGTCAGACAAACCCCCATCTCGCTCATAGCTATGTCTGGATTGCCTTCTGCAATGAGATAGGAGTCAACATGTTTAGCAACATCAAAAGAAAACCTGATACCTTAAGTATAAGAAGATTAACACTTGCAGTGATCTTGAGCTTAGGCTTCTCCAGGACTTTCAACAGTCTGTGCCAGAAGGGACAATTACTGATTAATTGGCACCAACAGCTCGTAGTTATTTAACAAAATCTGGCACAGTGTATAAGCTCTCGTCCTTAAGACTTCCTTTCAAGTCTGGCCCCAGTATCAGAAGGCTAACAGATTGGGGAATGTGACGAGAGCTGACAGCAAGGGAATCTACAGGAACAGTGAAAGACGGAGGTGTGAAAAAAAGAAAGCAAGCAAGAACAAAAAACAAAGGATACAAAGGAGCAAACAAAGAAACCAAATCTCATCACTCAGTGGACATTTTATTTCCTGACTTCCGGGCCACGTCTTATCTAAGAGTGGATATTTGTGGTGTGTCTGTACTCACTGGTTATGCCTGTGGGGTTTTTGTTTTTTTACTGTGCACCTCAGTTGACTCAATATGATAACTTTAGGAATGTGATTGTGTAAAACTCAGAAAACAAATGCTAATACTGTAACACAGTCACAGAGAGACGTGTGCAACAAAACATGCACATACACACAGAGAAACAAAAATTAAAAACGCATTTTAATCATATGATAAATTAATTCAAAATAAATGAATTCATGGTTATTGCTATTCAGAGTAATTTATAATACATTAGCGTCACAAACAAGCCCACACCCACATGCACAATTCAGCTACAGCACACCTGCAAGAGGTGTTATGTCGCCACAAGCGCTCGGCTAATCCTTACCTCGATGCACTCACCACAGGACTTCTCAGGGTTTAGAAAGTACACAACTCTTTACACATATATCACTCCCTATTAATCCAAAGTACATACTGTATGCTTGTACCTACAACGATTTTGTAGAGCAAATGTAATCTGCCTGTCAGAGGAGATGCCAGAAGAGGAGGCCACATGGGGGAGTCATACACAGGCTCCGCAGACAAAGATGTCTCCTTTCCTGCAGGACATTTTGAAAGCACACCTGCTTTTTTACCTCCAGGGGGGCAACAACGTAGGTGAAATTTCTTAATAATAATAAAGTTAATAACTTAACTTTAAATCTGACCGTTTTCTGTGAATCTTGCACTAAGCAATATTTTTTTGACATTATCATTGATGCTCGGGCTGATGCTTGTGTTGAAATCATGAAGATTTACTCCTTAATTCAGTTTTTTTGTTCATTTTTGTTTACTGTTTTGGTTTGACAAGCCATACTTTTATTGCATGGTTAGGGTTCAGTTATTCTCATCCATCCCTTAAGCGTTTTCCTGAGAGAAAAAAATCTGAATAAAACCAGTCCATGCAAACTGCCTAAGTCTTAGTGGTGAACACCCAGCTGGTGGAAACACACACACACACAAAAAAAACTATGAACATTTCACTTGAATGTATGCCCCTGTTTACACATGGGACCTGGCAACAGGCAACAATGCACTTCCCCTGCCTAGTTTGCCAGAAATATGAAGAAACTTGCAAAAAGTTTGCCTCAAGGGAAATCCACAATGGAAATAGAACGGCGGGATTCATGTGTACTCCGTCCACAAGAATGCATTTTTCTACTTTTTCATGGCTCTTTCTTATTGTTTCCCAATTTCATATGACGTTGTTGGTGTGTGAAAGTATGTACTTGTGTTCGTGTAGAGGATGCCAGTTGAGTAAGCAGTCCTTTAGTGGGGCCCAGGACAGTTTTGTGTACACATTGCTAAAAGCATGTGGTGACATGAGGCCCAGACTGCCTCTGAATGTGGTCGGATCTCAATGCCTCCCTCTTGGGTGGATTCACACCTGTACTCAAGAGCTGTCCACTCAAGATTGGATCACACCAAGACACATGTTAATGCCAAGTGTAAACAGGGTCTTCATCATTTGGTCAAAAACTATTAACCAAACACATGCTGGAGTTACTTTGGTTTGTGGGATGTAAAAGAAGACAATCTGTTGGCTAACATTAGATTTAAGACATTAAATCTAATGTGTTTGATGTGTATCTGTTTGATGGTTTTGATGAGTTTCTTTCACTTTGTTGACACAAACTTATTAATACAGCTTTAAAAGGTGTGTTATCAACTGCTGTTTAGGAACAGTTCAACTGCAAGTACAGTTGTTAAAAAAATAGTGTCTTAAAGAATGTGCACGTGTGTGTGTGTGCGTGTGCGTGCCACAAGTGTTTAGAGGTCAAATGCAGCATTCAGCGATAAATTTATGGTTACGACTCAAAACAGTGCTACAGAGGACTCATGCATTAATCTTCATGTTGTAAAAATGAAACCAGAAAATTTGTTTCAAAAGAGACAGACGCCTCTGCTACTGGAAAAACTCAAATTGTGCTGATGCTGCTTAACAATACCCCTATCTGAAATAGAAGACCTGGGAAAAAAACAACAAAAAAAACAATCAGAGTCTCTCAAACAGGACTTCATGCACCTTGTTGATAGTCTGTTGGACGTCGAGAAGCAGGTAATAATTTCCGGCCTGGTCCCCCTGGTCCCCCCCCCTCGTTGTGGTGATGTGAAGTTCAGACGCCTACGACGCTCCACATCTGGCTTAATGGTTATTGCAGGAATAGAGATATCCCATTCGTTGACAATTTTTGAAGCTTTTTTTAAATAAGTCTCAACTTTGTAAACCAGATGGCCTCCTCCATCCTTCCAGGGAAGGCTTGTGTGCCTTTTGTCAACCAATACTGAACTCACTCTGCAGTCCTGCAAGGCTTTTACCTCCTGACCATTCCTAGGTTCAATACCCACACTCTACTTTTATTCAAATCCTTGAAAAAATGGTTACCGATCAACTTCTGAAGGTAGTTGAGGGCAATAAAATCTTCAATAAATGTCAAACTGTTTTTTGTTGTTACTTTGAGTAACCAACAACATTCTTATGCCGCAGATAATACTGAACACTCCAGTCTCATTCTACTGGACTTGAAAGCTGCCGTTGATACTGTTGATCAGGCCATTCTTCTTGGCAGATTGCATAACTGGGTTTGCATTTCTGGTACAGCCTTGAACTGGTTTCATTCATATTTGACGAGCAGATATTTTAACATATGTATTGGCAAATATATGTCATCCTCTGCTCCTCTGCTGTGTGGAGTCTCACAGGGGTCATTCCTCGAACCCATCCTGTTTTCAGCGTACACACTTCCTCTGGGTCATCAGTTCAACCACTTCCACGATTGATCACTGTTATGGTGACGATATTCAGATCTACTTCTCAGCTAAAATCAACGACCTGAATCACCTGTCAACCCTCCATGACTGTTTAGCTACCATCAATGATTGGATGTCTCTTAATTTCCTTCACCTAAACCTAAATAAAACAGAAATTCTTACGAATGGACCACAGAACTTTGCCACTTTTGCTGATCAGTTTATTGGTTGCTTTCACTCTAACATCACACCCACTGCTGAAAGCCTTGGCATCATCTTTGCCTGTAAGACGTCTTTTGTTCACCATGTTAATACGTTTGTCCAGTACCGTTTCCTTCAGCTTCAAAAATATCATGAAAATCAATCCACTCTAAATCGCTTAGTTCATTTAAAATTCAGCTGCCATGTTGTTAACTAGAACCAGTCATCGTTCTCATATTACCCCTGTACTGGCTTCCAATAAAATTTAGAATTTAAGTCAAAATTCTATTAATTACATCTAAGGCATTGCACAACCTCTCCCCTAGTTACATGTCCAACCTTCTGGTTCCTCATTCAACCTTTCGACCACTTGTTCCGCAAACCTTGGACTCTTATCCGTTGCCTCCTATAATTGCATTACGAAAAGAGATGGCGACTTCGCTGATTTGGCCCAAAAACCTTTGGAATCGTCTTCCCGAATCTGTCAGATGTACCAGAGGAAAATCTGGACTGTGTAGAGCAGCTTCTAAAAACTCACCCCTAAAAACAAGCCTTTTTATAGCCACACAATGTGCAGTGTGTGTGTGTGTGTGTGTGTGTGTGAGTGTAATTTTGTGTATGTCCTGTGTGCCTTTCTGTGTTGAAAGTTTTGCCTTGTTTGTTATTTATAGGCTTATTTGTTTACTTCTCTCTTTCATTATGTGTGTGCAGCACTTTGTAACTGTGTGTTTCACAAAGAGCTATATAAAGTTGTATTTACTTACTTACTATCATAGGTGGATGTGAGCAAACTGACATGAAAATTGCTTAAGTTAAAATATACATACAAATCTAAAAATATGTAAACCAATTATGGTCAAACCTGTTACATATGAACAGACAATGGTGTACCGTCTTTGCCCCCTTTGGCCTCCCCTTTTTTTTTTTAACATCAGGGTCATTGCACCAACAGGATGGTAAGCACATGCTTAAAATTGCCTGACTATAACCACTTGGTAGGTGTGAGGTAAAGATTTTGGACTCTGTTCAATACTAAAAAGCCAATGCCGACTCGAAGTATGACACTGGATAAAAACATACGAGTCAAGTGGTGAGGTGAAATGTAGTCATCTACCAACCTGATCTCCACAATTCCGTCATGACTTTCCGCATTTGGCAGTAAATGTAAAATGCAAATTGCTTCTGCAAATTAGCTCCACATATGCACATCGTTTCTTTTGAGACACTGTTGTTTTGCTAATGAGAAAATATATGTCATCTGTCATCCCTTGAACATTTACATCCAGATGTTAATTTAAGGCTCACGCTCTAAACCATCAACTTGACTATATCATAGAGAAACATGATTTCTGAGTGATGTATTCCTTTTTAACTGTTTTCAGCCATTATGAGTCACCAGCTTTAATAGAACTGAATCAATGCCATGGCACGCTCCAAGTTGTTTAAGACCAACCCTGCATTTTTAAAGAAAGCTGTGAGTGATCTGACGCAGAACTCCAAGACATGGTAAAGATAACAGGTGACAAGACAAGAGGCGCCACTTCATCGTTGGCTGTAGAGGCTGCCTTGGGATACTGTGACAGACGTTGCATTCTGACAGATCTCCATGGCGGATGGGGAGGAGCAGGAAAAGTAAGTGATTTGGCTTTGTTTGGAGAAATTCCCTCCAGTCATAGTGCTCTCTCATTCCCCAACCCTCTCTGGAGTGGCTTTGACAGATAGACGGAGGAGACGTGACCTGAAACAAGCGGCTGTTTGATCATCTCGATAACGCTTTCATTCTGTCACAAAGATCTATGAAAAATCACATATTATTAAAAAGATTTCAGTATTATTAAAGTGAAAATGAGCTCAGTGGTGTCAATGCATTATACATCAATAACTCTGACAAAATGTATTTTGTAAGTAAACTAATGAGCCAAGGGACTATAACATAACTAAGTTTTAAGAGGGGTATAATGTAGGCCATAGAGAGATTTGGCTGAGTGGCAGTACAGACAGACGTTTGTTTCAGAGGTCTTTTACGGAGACTGTGAGCACACATTATGTGATTTTGTGAGGGAACTACGCGTTGAAGAAAATACTATAGATATATCAGATCAGATCAGAGGTTGAGATCTATCAACAGAAGAAATACACACAGACATTTGCACACTCACGCATATCTATGCTCTCCTAACACCTCATAAAGTCAGAGACCGCCCACGCCCAAAACAAATTTAAAACAATCAGAGGGTTTGGAATGAGTAGACTGGTCTAGTCATTACTCTCGTCTCAGTGACAGCTTGCCCTGCTCACCTCATCCGTCTGCCCTCTATAAAGACCAGCCTTGTGGGCGGGCTCAGAGCCCCCCCGATCCCTTCTAACACCTTTGGTCTGACACTGGACCCCTAGACCCTCATCTGACAATTTTCACACACTGTGGACACTTTTATTCCCAAACACTACAGCTGGCGACAGACTTCAACACAACACGAGCATCTAATTTAATTTCTTTTTTATTATTATTATTCACAAATTATCTAAAATATGATGATGTGCATATGTTAGGACTTTCTCCTGGGAGCTTATCTTTTGCACCGATGCATGCCTGACTATCCGATGGCATCAGGCTTACAATAACTGCAGCAGCAGAGTGAGTTTAAAAAAATCATAACCAAAGAACAAGTTCTGAGGAGCGCAAAAACTTAAAATCAAAATCCCAAAAGAGTAGAAGTAAAAAAATATTCCTGTATTTTGAGGACAGTCATATAGGAGCAAAAATAACTAATGTCTCAACCCTCATACCTTCCTCCACTGTAACCTTCCTGTAAACCTATTTTTTAATGGCTTAGTTGATTTATAACACAGTGAAGAGTGACACGACACACAGGGCAATGAGGGCAAGCAAGTCATGTCCATCTGTCAAGTCGCCAATGGCCCAAATACATTCACTGTTGTTCAGTCTTCTTTACCTCTTTTAGTCACCAACACATTTTTAGACAGACACGTAAGCATACAGACGGATAACACTAATCGCCTAATATACACTGTCTATTTCTGACCATCACATGTGGAAACACTCAAACACATGCAAATTTTTACTTCTTCTCCTGAGCCACAGATGTAGGAACAAATAAACGAACACACCCTAACATAAGCCTCTAACTCTCTTCCACTGCTGCACCCTGCCTCGGCCGACTTAGCCAGGATTTACGCAGCCAAGTCACAGCGTCTCCATTAATTGCTGAAAGTGACACCATGCACGGTTATTACACGATTACGACATGACAGCTCTCGTTTTTCACCATTAAGAAGTAGACAAGCCTGTGCTCAGCAGCAGCAGGGACTGAGTCGGCAGGAAGACAGGTTATAGTGTGAGGGCCGCAGCCGCAGCATGGAGTGCTTAGCTTGCTTATTTATCGGTGCATGGGTGAAGTTCATAAATTTTACCATCCTGATGACACCATCCAAATGGCTGAAACTGTGCTCGGACAGCAATTCCACCATTCACTCACATAAACGTCACAAAAGCAAAGTCAGGGACATTTTACCCATCCTTTGTACTATTAGAAAGAAGAGCAGGAAGGGTAGCAGTGATACAAGTAATTGTAATCCTGGTGGATATTTATGAGAAATAGTGAGTGCATATCAAGCATTCCATGGAGTAGTTTAGGGTTTACTGCTACCACTGCCACAGCCAGCGTAAACGATGTCTCACCAGTATAAACGATGTCAGAGGTCTTTGAGATCACTAAGGTCAAGGTGGAGCAGCTAGGGGTCGGGGGGCTGTCAGATGGGGGTTAGCATTGAGCTACCACTTCTAGGGATGTTCCTTTAAATTTTTTTCCCTATGAAATTCAAATCTTTTAAGAATTAAAAAAATCAGCACCATTTCATATAGAAATCTAAAACATTGTCCAGAAAACATTACCTGTGGTGTATTATAAGAGCCATTTGAAACTGCAACTATCATGAAAATAAAATATCATGAAAAGTCGGTGCTCTTTTCACACTGAATGCAACGCAAAATTTTCCGGCGGCGTTATTACACACAAAGTCAATGCAAAGGCACAAGTATGTTGTAGACGCGAAAATATGTGTTATGTTTGCTGCAAACCTAGCATTAGACTCAACGGTTAACCAGCTTTGTTAACATAGCAATAGACGCGTGTTTTCTATAAAGCAACATTTTACGAGGACCTACACGCATTTAGCTATAGAGATAGCTCCTAAATATATATATCAATATATACTACTACTACAACTACTACTACTACTGCCAATAATAATACCAATATTATTATTAGTATTATAATATAATATTAATTATAATTATAATATATCCTAATATATCACCAGTAGTTCTGTAGCTAGTATAACTAGCTAGGGTAGGAAATTTATTAGACTAGTTAACTAACTGCATATATCTCTAGATAGGACAGTATATTCATCATCCATCTGGAATAACTATCCTGTCTCCTAGATTTAGCAACTCATAGCTAGCACCCTGGTGAGGCCATAACCATCATCATGATCACAGTTTCTTTGCCAAAAAATAAATAAAAGAACAACACTGTCATTAAATGGCATCATTATGTCCTCACCTTTAACGACAATTATGAGAGAAAATAGATCCGGCTTGCAATTCTGTTAATTGCTCACTTGAAGCAAAGACGTCCAGGATGTATAGATTTTCTGCCGGGGAAGTCGTGTATGACTGTCCCGCTCCTGACGCAATAGGGTTGGGGTGGTGTGAATAATGCATTACAAGGTAAGGAGCCGGGGCTGTGGGGAATTTATAGGCATTTGTGTTTGTCACACAAATCAGGAAGTCTTGCTGCACTTGGGAGCAAATCTGAACGGACGGCCGAGAACGGAGGATGACACTAGACCTTTTCCACTGTACTAGGGCTTGAGAAGCAAACAGTTGCTGAGAAAGTGAAAGAGGAAACACAGCCACATGTACGTGCAAGACTGAAATCAGAGAGGAAGACGATATGACGAATCACAGGGAGCAATGTCAGTCTTTCGTAGAGAGGTCAAACACAATGGTCCAATCACTGCTGAAGAGATGAGATACACAGCTGAGTACAATACATACCAATCTTACTCCATTACTGTGATTTTTATCTGAACATAAATATGACGTATAATAATGACTTGAATGTTATCACTGAGAAAACAGTTCTTCAAATTATTGTTACCCATGCTGTAATCCAGAGTGACTTACGAAACAGAGAGTGCAGGGCTTTTAGAGTCTAACTCATGAAAAGTGAGACGTAGATATTTGACCTGTGGCTTCATGGGATGAAACATGCTAAATATAATGGGTGAATAGTGATCTTTTTAATCCCAACTCCTCTCTGCTTCTTTTACTAGGTTGTAATATCAGCTACAGGGATTTTCACAGTCATAAATAGACACCTATGATTCAGTATTTACAAGAAGCTATACTCTTACGAATGTTAGACCTTTAGATGAATAAGACCCACGCTAAGGTCAGACACACTAAAGATAAGAAGCATTGACCTCTGCTCAGGCAGAGATCCTCTTCCTGTCTGGCATGCCGTGCTGCTCTGTTGCTCGTCTGTCAGTGGGCTTGTGTCTGTGTCTGTGCACGCAAGTCTATATAAGATAAGTTGTGCCTGTTTATGTGCGTCTATGTAGCGAGGGTCAACTTGAGCTCCTCGTATACACCAGTAAGGCGTGTCCAAGGCTGTCTGGAGATTGAGGTTGGTCTTAAAAGATTTTCACCTCCCCTGTTTGGGGGTGGCGCTGGTGGTGGTGGTGGTGGGGAGGGGCATGGCAGGGCTATAGGAATGGACAACTGGGCGTGTGTGTGAGCCTGTTGCCATGCCACGCATCAAGAGGGAGCCGAGGTGCAGACAGACAGGAAACAGATCATACTCTAAACCAGGGCAAGGCCAAACAGTCTCAGACATTTTTCAATCCTTCCTGTCAGCATTAAGCGACTTTCACCCTCCTCTGTAATTCAAATAAATATATAGATAAACCCTCAAAGCTCTATTGAAAATGATTAAAATACAAAAATAGGTTTTTACTTCCATATAAAAAAAGCAAACAAAATAGGAAAAGCATATGGTGTTTTTTTTTTCTGAATGCAATTTGTCTGTTGCATATTCGGCTTATTATTTCTGCTCTAACTCTACGTCGGAAAGGAATTCTTCTTGAGAATAGTAGTTGGGAGTAGTGTCTTGCCTCCCTGCTGACAGGAGATTGCATGTTACTTAAGGCAAGAGCAGAAACACTCGTCTGCCAAACTAAGGCTGGCAGACACATACCAGACCTTCACTTAAAAGGCCGCATTAGGGGTTAAGTGGCCATGGAAAAGGGGGCAGGCAGCCGCCACTGAACTTATTAGGCAGCATAGTTTCTCTCGTCGGCAGGTGGGAGGTGAGACCTGGTGTGAGGAGCAGGTGCTGGGCATGGCCTGAGATCACAGCAGAATCTTGGGCTGTTATAAGCCCAATAGCACTTAACTTACACCCCAAGCACCGCTTTGACCCTGCATGGTTTGTATGTGTCTGGCAGAAAGTGAGAGAGTTGAGGGTATAAGTGTGAGAAACAAAAGCTGAGACATGTGGATATGAGTGTATGGGTGGGTATCTTTCTTTTCATGGCAAAGGTTATTAATGTCTCCATATTGTATGTACTGTATACTACAGAGAAAACACTGACATTGAAATATAATCCAGCTTGAAATGGTAGCTAAGGGCACTTGAAACATCCATCAAAGTGCTCATTTGCCTTCAGAGCTCTAAGGGTGTGGAGTGGAACAAAGGCTGCCCCATTGAAAAGAAGACGAAGGCCCATGTGGTTTTGTCAAACATGAGTGCACATCCACCAACTGGCATCAAGCCACAGATTTCTAACTCCGTTGCAATGTCTGAAGCCAATGTGGACACGTTAACAAAATTTTGGGAAAGGAATCATGAGTGGGAGAAAAGGCGAAGTACGGGATGAAAGGGTTAGAGTGAGGAAGCGAGGAAAAGAGCAGGGTGCATGCATTTATTTGATGATTACTTTTTTGTGTTAGTTGCAGCCCCAGAGACCCCTGCACCTGAAGCACTTCCAGCAAAACCAAAATCTTAAATAAACAAAAAAATGGTAGAAAAGACGGGGGATGAAAGTGGACAGAGAGCACAAGCACTGGGAGCTTTGAGCATGAGGCGAAGTGAAATATCGATCATCCATTGACAAACACAATAGAAATTTTAGATGTGAAGTGAGAGGCTCACATCCATAATTTATCAACAAGCCAAATGTGAGTGACGTGGGGTGTGGACAGGGGGGAGCGCCGAGTATTGATTAGTTTGGGGGGGGAGTGCACAGTGTAAGGGGGACTCCAAAGAGAAGAGAGCAGGAGGGGGGGGAGGGCTGCGAGGTGGACAGGAGGCATGTGAGAGATGGCTGAGCAGGGAGGTGAGGCGGGGTGGGGTGTAGGGACGTGGAGCACAGGAAAGCCATTAAGGATGGCAGTGTTACCAGCAGCAGCAACAGAGAGTAAAAAGATTGACGCACAAAGATTGGAGAGAGAGAGAGAGAGAGAGAAACAACGAGAGAGGTCAACACTCCCCCACCACACCCCCTGTGCATCCCGCTCCACCCGTCTCCCCACCGCCCCAATCAATATGACCATGTCAAAACATAAAATGCATGCTTTTGCTCTTAAGTAAAAGGTGTCTCAGATTTTTAAAAGCATTGATTCAGGGATGGGTCGATTGAAATCAAGGCATATTTTCCTGTGCAAAGAGGGGGCAATAATAGTCAGCTGATAATAGCACAACAGAGGGGACTTGACTGTGTCTGAGGGGAGTGCATTGGTCAGATTACAACATTCCACTCCACCAAGAGAGATCTCATGAAGGTGGCGGGTCAAGGATCGGAGCTCTCTCTACACAAACTGGCTCTGAGATTTGTCTATGGGGAGAGCAGAGGAGGGAGAATGAGTTGATGGCACTGGACTTTTACTGGAGCATCTGTCAGAAACATTTTACTCATAAAAGCGATGAGTATCTGGACAAGAAGTTCTCACAGCCTTGGTCCTTGGGGGAAATGCACCATCAAACAGAGCCAGATGGAGCAGATAGTTCAAATTTTACAATGCTAACCACATGGTCAAACACATTTAATGAGAAGTATTTTGAAATTCTTTTAAAGATGTCAATCATCAGACAATGAGGTGATATTGTTGTACAGTTCTTACAGTTGAATTTGGAGCTCACCCCTCTGATTATTATTTGGCTGGCAGCTTTCTGTGCAACCTGAAAAGAAAAAGTCAGTCACGAAGGGGGAAAAGAAGTCTGAAGAAGAAAGTTGTCAGGCGAAGGTTTTCCCTAATGTGGGCACCAGTGAGGCAGAGACAACCTCCTTGCCGACACTGGGGACACAGCACCGCCCATGGCAAGCCAAGAAACCCAAACCCAAGAAGTTAAAGCAAACCAGACACAAGGAGAGAGAGCAAGAAAAACACAACATGAGAGAAGGGGAAAAACGAAATCATGTTCCATAATCAGAAACAAAACTTGTACCCACCACATGAAGGGCACTGCCAGTGTGCATCCATGTGTCCCTTGTTGCTGCACCAGTTAGCGCGGCAGCCACAAAATAGGGCTTTAAAGACAATGGCAGTGGAGCAGCAATTAGCATTTTCCCTGGGTGTGGCTATGGTCTGAAGACACTCATCTGTCCACAACCACAGAGGCACATAATGAATGACATGACATTGCTGTGACACAATAAAATAAACAACATCTGGCTGAACTTAGACAACACCCTTCCTCTTTGTTGACCCCCTGACCTTTCATAGGTCATAAAAGTGGGCTTTAATAAACATCAATTGCACTTTGACATCAAAGTTGAATTCGAGAATTTTATTCATCAAGTAGAGTTTTTAGATCCTTTTCTTGCTTTGGAATTAATTTTTGAAGATTGAAAAAGACACTGGAATTTTAGAACTATTACTCAGGGTAGTGGCTCACTAACCTTCTGACTCACATTAAAGTCTACCATTCTCTGTTCACGCAAGAGTCAAACCGTTACAAATTCTACATAGAGATTCATTATCAAATTGTAATTCTTGATATGCACAACAGCATTGACGTTCTGTCACATCTCTGCAACTCGGCAATCACTTCACTTACCTCTTGCAACCACAGAGGCCGTCACAGAGTAGAAGGTGAAGAAGTTGACAACTTGAAAAACTTGATTTGTCACATAGAACTTTAAGGAATCTAAGAACGTTGAAATGTCACCCAGGGAACAAGCAGTAGTTTGTCATGCTTTAGTAGCTGGCAATTGGGCTATTGAATGGTTACAGTGGTCGCTTCAGGCTGAGATTTAACCTCAGTTCTTCTAGATACTCAACAATCTCTCTTACCATCGAACAACATTAACACACCAAACAACATGGTTTCACCTTAGTGTGTGTGCTTGACAAGCAGCATTACTCACTTTGGAACGTTGCCCATCAAACTCTAAACCTAATGCCAAGGCCTTTATGTCAACAAGGTCTCACCTGAGCATTTCTCTGACAACCTGTTGTGGAAAGTGCAGGAAGTGCACATTCATGTGGTTGGTTTAATCCTGATTGTGTGTTATCTTTTTTCAGTGGAGCACATGAGAATGTGGGAAAAGGAAGGCGGCGGGCAGATAATCTGGTCACATGATCCAGGCTTGGTGGAGGCGATGACAGCTGTGCTGTGCCACCGTGTGTCATACGATGAGGGGGGCCAAGCGGCAGGTGACTGACTCACCCCCTCTTAATGGGCCGATGACCACACCGCCAGGAAGACGTGGGCGGTGAGAGGGGGGAAGACAAGGCGGGGAGGGAAGAGGAGAAGGGGGGGGGGGGGGGGGGGGCAGAGTTAAGGAGGTAGAGAGATGGCTTTCATTTCGAGTGATTCTTGATAAAAGTGAGTCTAATGTAAGGTGGTGATGGATGAGGAGGGAGGAACGGAGATAATATGTACTGTGTCATACTGCAGTGGGCTAGAAGGCTCTCTGCTGGTACTCCAGCGACACTGTGTGAAGCCAGCAGGTATGTTACACATCCATGTGTCAGTGCGATAAAGAGGGCGTATTAGCATGGTGTGTGTGCACCTGTGTGTGTGTGTGTGTATATCTCACAACCTAATCAATTACCTAAATACTTGCTTAAGACTTAACAGGATTTGTTCAGCATGACTCCCACCTTTTAGTACAGGAGTGTACACATATAACTGCGGACACAGCTCAAACAAAGAACAAAATGTTGCCCCCTCCTGCTGTTTAAATGAGACTTCTGGTACAATGTATCAATAGCCATACGACAGTCATCAGTGCAAAGGTGAGGGGGTAAACCACACATCTACATTAATATCTGGTATCACAACAGTCGCAAAATGTAATTGCCCAGAATAGATAAAGGGCCCGGCAATGTAGTAACACCCTCATAAATGTAGATGTTATGCGAATGATTTAATCATGGGTCTAAGATGTTTTAGGCTGCCCTCTTTCATTAAAAGCCTGCCACAGCAGACACAGGAATCACAGATTCTTCTAGGAATTAGGATATGAGAAAGCACGTTAGCTCAATTAAGAAAATTAAATTGTGTACATTAGACGGAGACGTGTTCAACGAGCAATGAGCATTTTGCCGGAAAGGCTAGGGCATAATAAAATCAAAGAATCAAAGCTTAATTGAAATGCACTTAAAAAGGATCATGCTGACAAATGCGATTGTATTGAGGCGCTAATGTGCACACCTCCTCCCCGTCCTCTTTAAATCCAATGAAATTGAAATATCCTGGGCTGCTGACCACTTCCTGATAAAATCAGCCAGATAGCAGCACTGCACATTCAAAGAGGAAGAACAATATGATTAAAAAAAATAGCAGAAAGGAAATGAATTTAGAACAAACAGACCAGGACGGCCCCTCTCTCATTGCATCCTTCCTCGCTCATACAAAGACACACACACACAACATTAAGATCACTTAAAATCATCGCAAATGAAAGGTGACGTGTAAATAACAAGTCATCATAGCCTTATCAGCATTTTCCTGCAAAGGGAGGCTGTTCACTACTTTGATCTCATGATATTATAAGGTGGACACTAGAGATGATGAACTGCTTTGTGCTTATCCAAAGGCTCAATTAACATGCATACCACATGCACACACCCATAGGAAGACATTTGCTCACATTTGTGTGTGCGAACACATGCTGACACACATGCTAACCTCCTGCATGCTTCCATACATCTCATCTCGATTTCATGAATCAGAGGGAAGGATTGCTAACAGGCTCAAAGGGAGGCTCTCTACTGCCATCAGATACACACATGCAGTTCTGCTTGGAAATCCATTTCTTTATCTCCAGACCAAACAGGACAGGAAACTCGGTTTTGAGCCTAAAAGACTAGTCGTCAATTAATATGTGAAAAATCAAGTGTGTTTGTTGGTGTGTGCTTCTTGGCTTCGCCTCCAAGTAGGTTTGCATCCCAAAATTACTGCTTGGATTAAACTGAATGTCTATTAATATTTAAGATGAAGAGTGCATCACATAATTATTTGCAACTCTCCAAGGCTCTATCCTGCAGCCTGCTTCTCCTAGTATTAAGCAGAATGCATTAGGCCGCATCATAGTGGTTGTGTTGACAAAGACAGAAAATGCAAGTTGAAAATCATGTATATGAAAATAAACAATTCTCTCCCTTAACACTTGTATTTTATTTAGTAGTAGTTGATGAGAACATTGTACTTGAATTGCAACACTAAATAGCGACACCCTTTTTCAGCTACACTATTTTTCCCAAACAAACCTTTTCCTCTATATGTAAGCAAGCAAAAATAGCAGGCAACACTTGGACTGCTGATATGGAAACAAAAGTAGAATGTTTGCTATTTTCTGTGTCATTAATGTGTTTGCTGCTGAGCAGAGCAGTACTCTCTAAGGTAATTCTCTGGAGGAACCACTAGGGGAGCTTCAAACCCCCTTTTCAGCAAACTTGAGCACACAATGCATGCAAACACAGAGGCACACATGACGCAAACGACACACACACACACATATGCAGGGATAGCGGCAGAGACAAAAAGAGAAACAAAGAGACGGAGAACAAATGTGATCTCATGTTACTCAACAGGGGAGGACATTGCTATCAAACATACCTGGTAAAGCACTTCATCATTTTATTATCATTGTGGCCTTCATTCTTCCTTTATTCACCCTTTCGCATGCACTTCTCACAGTTGATGCAGCTGTGTGATACGGTGAACAAACCAGCATGCTACTGTAGTACAACCTCGTATATAGCGCGGGGAATAGTCTGCGCCCCAAAGTACAGAACACACCTCCATTATGCATTACACATCTAAGATATTTAAGCTCTTTGTAAGAATTAAGTCTTGGAGCCATGCCGTGTCATTCTGTGGGGGATGATAGGGAGCTTTAGTCATGTCTGTATTAGCGGGATGACTTCCAAAGCCTCTGGGATGGCGTGTTACAACCACTAGGCTCCAGTCAAGCCCTGTGTTGATACCCAACTCTGCCTGGCCCTAAGCACCAGATCAGAACCCCAAATAGGCCTGGCATTAAAACAGGATAAGCCATACCATGGGGACTGACTATTCAACAAATAAGATCAAGTAAATCACTGTAACTTCATTTAGATGAAAATAAATAGAAAACGCAGTGGCTCAACAGTCCAGCATTTGGGATGGAACCTAATTGTGCTTTACAAAAAGGTTTTCGTGAGGAGAAGTGTGACTTGAGACCTGTGAACATCAGCTGACATGAATTCCAGGACACGTGCCGTCTTCAGAAGTGGGAAAAGCAGTGTTTTCCCTACTTGGAGCTGGAGAACATGGTTCTTATTCTAAGACAAATACCGCCCATCTGTCTGGTACTGAATGGCGGCGGGGTGTGTGCGCCAACATCGGAGCCCTTCAAGAGACACTTAGGTCTGTGTGTATATTTTCACAGTCTGATTGAAGTAAAACACAGCCTTTAATGTGTCATTTCAAGTGAACACCGTGCCCAAATGAAAACACACACACCTACAAGCCCTACTTAATTGAAGGCTACAGGTTTGCTTCTTTTTTTTTGTTCCAAGGGGAGAAGAGAGCACTTTTTAAAATCAATATTCTCAACTTGTTTTCCTCCAAATTAAAGCTGCCATTCTCAGGCTGGTGTCACCAGGGACCAGCACTGAGGGACAGAGAGGGATGAGAAACTGCAGCAGTTAAGTTTTATATTTCAAGTTAAAAAAAAAGATGGAAACATAATCCAGCATTATCTCAAAATGACTGAAGGAGAGGGAGAGAAAGAGACAGGGAAACATATACACCAAAAAGGGAGGCCAGATGCTGTTTCTGTTTTCTGACAGAAGAGGGAAGAAAATTCAAAAAGAAGAGAAGAATAAAAATATCATGACATGATCATGATTTCAAACCTTCCTCACATGTTTTACTTTGAGATATAACATAACAAAGTGTCTGTTACAATAACTTGGTGTTGACATACTTCCCAATCCGTGGGAGAAGAATTTTGATTGGAACAAGTTTCTCCCTCATCTTCCATCTCAATAACATGCAATTCCCTGCAGTTAGTCTACATAACATGCAATTTACACACGAGACTGCACTTTTCTGGCTGTCTGCTTCGGTAGACCAGGACCGTATTTAGCCATAAAAACAGATACTCTTCAGGAAGCTTTGTAGTGCCTAAGAACCTCAATTAGGTTCATCAATATTTGATGGCATGACTCTGATAAGGTCTGGTCCCCCTCCCCCCCCACACACGCCCTCCAGTGCCCCTATGCTGGCGTGATGCCTTTAATTGTTGGCCCAAAGCACTGGAGACAGACAAGACTTTCTTTTCTCGTTAATGGATGGCTCTGTCTAACACAATATTGAGACTGACTACTGTGCAAGCATGGCTTGCCCCCCCCCACACACACACACAACATAATGTGCATACAATATGTCAGAAAGACACTTTGGGGGACAACAAAACACCAGATCTCCAGTGCTTCCTCTCAGTAGTGTAAACCCATTGCTTCTCTTTTAAATGTAACACAAAAAGATCTCCTCAAACACCATGTGGATCACTGCAGACGGAAAGCATCCATGCCAGGGCCAAACTCTTTAAAACGATCCTGCAGATACCGCAGGGCTGTTGAGCTAAAACAGGCACAAGGGGGGAAAACACAAAAGACAGTCCTCACCCTCCATGCCTTCCCCTATCTCCTCCCCTTTCCTCTGGCATGTGTATTACTTTCACCTTGGCATGCGGCGATCGCCTTCGTTCCTTGCCTGTGCTCCTCTTCCAGGACCCCTGAGCTGTCCTAGGAGGTGCCTTTACTAAGGGATTTTTCTTCATTGAGTTCTTGAGTAAATTGATTTTAATAGCCAACACTTGGGGCCTTTTTTCACGGTCTCCTCTTTCAGCAGCGGCAGGCTCCGTCACGCCCTGCCATATTTCTCCACTCAGGACGTCTGGGCTATTTTCCAGGGCTATTGGAATAAGAACTGACGAATCCCTTTCAAGGTCCCAAGGAGATAATCTCCTGTCATTTCTGATTTGCATAACATTATTTAAAATTTAATGTAATGGCATTAAGCTATAGAAGACCCTCCCTTTTCTGTGAGCCCACATCTGTTTGCAGTGTGTGTGCATGTGTGCACAACATGCATTTGTTTATGTGTGTATGCAGACACGCAACACTGTGGGGGCTCATCTGTGATGGGGTAACAGGAAGCCCCGCTTCTTTCGTCTGTTCTTTCTTCCTATCTTCCCAGAGCAACCCCCACCTTCCAGTCCATCCCAGCTAACACAGAATCAGCTCCACAGCACTGAGATAATCAACAGATAGCTCAAAGCAGATGAAAGAGGTATCTGATCTATCCACTCAAACACACACACACAAACACACACACAAACACACACACACACACACACACACACACACACACACACACGAGTAGCTAACAAAGCAGTGTGTTCCCAGGTACAGGGCCAAGGCATAGCCCAGAGGACTGAGGGCCGGATACCATTCCATTTGTCGAATCCATACTTGTCCTACTTAGTCTGCAATGGGACTCAATTAGGCTGGAACCAAGACGAGCTGATAAATTAATTTATTAATGAATACAATGGAATGGAGAATGGAGGGATGAGCTTGCTCATTTGTTTGGGGCTGGTTAGGCCAAACTGCTCAACTACAATACTGGGCTTTGACTAGGAAGGATATGGGACAGACGGGAATTATGCAATCGAGACTTTAGTAGCGTTGTTTCGGGTTTGTGAGGAGGACAACCTCTGCAAGGATTCAGAATGTTTCATATTAATCTAAAATACACACAAACAAAGTACACAGTATAATATTTTTTTTCAAAACATTGGTGCACATAACACAAAAATAAAAGATAAAACCACACACTCTGACACACATGAATGCTGGTAAATGTGTACACAATGTACAACAGCATTACTGATACATGCACATACACACATGCACTCTGCAGACAGACAAGCGCGCACACACAAAATCAAATACACACCCCCTCTATTCTCTGTGGTAGAACATCTTCCACACATTAAAAATAAATTAATTCAGAGTCAATTTGGGGAATGTTTGGCGATGCAGGACAGGAATACCATGTGAGCTCTGGGAATTGTAGATAGCTCCCCCTCTCCCAAAGGCATTCTCTTTGTCTATCTATTTGGTGTGATTAAAAATACAACGATGAACGCGTATTTCTTCCAGATGAAGAACTTGAAGAGGCTGGCAGCAGATTAATCAGGCATCAGAGTGTTGGTAGAGGAAGTAGCCAGGTCAAACCGATTCATTATCAGATCCTGTGTAGGATGGACTTCCTCAGCGTGGAGTGAAAAACAGAGGGGGTCATCTGGACAACAGTTGAGCACATAGGGCTGGAGCTAGTTAAATTCACATTTAAGCTGGAGGCAATATTTTCATGTAAAAATACAACACCTCATCAGCCTTATAATGGAACTGCAAAGGGAAAAAAATACCCATTTGGTGATGTGAGAGAGAGAGAGAGTCACATTGTTTGCCCAAACTAATTTTGAATGTCACGTGTATTGTTCACACATAGCGGTGACAAATTGAACATCTGAACTCAAATACCAAAAAGATATTTGATTAGGAGTTCAAAAGCACAAATCTGGAAGAAGCTGGACTGGCTGACGCTGACCCACTACGTCCACACCATGATCTTCTGCTGAAACAAACTTCTGCTTTTCATTGCCATCACATTTGGAAACATCAATGCATGTTTTTGGATTGTAAAAAAACAAAAGGGAAGAATGTCCATTTTGGGTAGCTTCAGTAAGAGATTGTTTTGTGAAGATTTATTTCAGTTAAAAAAGTCAAATGTGGGAAACACTTGCATTGTGTTACAACACTCAAAAACACTACAACACAACTGTGCGCAGTAAATCACATGAATGTATGCATGTACCCACGCCCATACATCCATACATCCAGTCATCTGGGCACCAAACATATGAAACGTAAGCCTCCCCAATGGCTCGGGATGGTCTGGACTTGAAGGCAAGCGTTTGAGGCTCATATCCCCAGAAGGGATCACTCCTGGCAGGGCTACTGAGTGCCCCCCCTCCCTCCCATTGCTCCTACAAACCAGCGAGAAAGGAAGGCCCTCCTCTCCTTACATGTCAACTTCAGAGAGCATGCCTCTTGCTGCCTCAAAGCTTTGATACCAAAATAGTCCAGGAAGCCTCTGTCTTAAAAATGCCCCAGCAGACCTTGATTCTGGGGATAGAGGGAGGGGAACGAAAGAAAGAGGTTGGAAAGATGGAAAACACAGGAGAACAGGAGAATCAGTGGGAAATAAAGAAAGCTGGGAAAATTCATGCATTTTGTATAATTGTTCTACACTTTAGTGTATTGCAAATTCCTCAGGTGACAGGATTTGATCTTGATGAGCAAATGAATATTTGCATGAAAAGAATTCAGACGGTTACTGGTGGACACGATCAAGTACACGGTGTGAAAGACCCTGAGGAGAGAGCCAGCACTGGTCTCCTCTGAGGCTCCTGGCTTCCAGGTCTTCCTGAGTACACATCATATTTATATAAATAAAACATAAACAATTTTATAGAATTATAGTGAGTTTAAAGAGCAGAAGAAATACTAAATAGCAGAGCACGCAGAGGATGAGCTCGTCCACATATAACAGTGATGGTAAATGATTGTTTTGGCCATGCTATTTCAAACGCTGACATGTTATTTTAAATCACATACTGGGGTGGAGTTATGCTGCCTTTGGCTCATTCAGTGTAAATAAACAAAAGTGGTGTAGAGAGCAGTCTTCATTGCAGCACAACTGCACAATCTCTGAACAAAATGGTCTGTAATCAGAGATCGATTGAGGTAGAAAGAGACAGGAAGACAGACACCATGAGCAGCTGAGGGGTGGTAATATCAGAATCAAGGTCTGTAAGAAGCTATACTATTGGGTTCATCAGATTCGTTTTACATAAATTAATTTTCTTTCAATCAATTACTTGTCCATGCATCCACAAAAGTTGTTTAAAATTGCATGAGGCTTAGTCAACATTGAAGCGATGACTTGTGACAATCACTTGTAAAAAGAAAATAGTGGAACTGAAAACCTTCGAATACACCACCCTGTAGAACTCCCAAAAGAAACAAGTGCTCATCAAATAGACATTCTGTAATGGTTTTAGCACCCGAACCCAAGGGGGTCTAACTGCAGACTAGACTTTATTAAAGGCCTCCACTCTCTTTCCATTGGCTCGCAGACCTGGGATCCCCAGAGGTCTGCTGTTGGACCCTTCTACCCTAATCCAGTACCACATGTTACTCTGGGCATAGGTGAAGTTCATGGTGATCAGGGTGCTGTGCCGACCAACTCGATTCTTGAAGAAGGGATGCAAAGCTCATGCCTATTTTTTCATGTGTTACCATCACAGGTTGCCATTTTATTCTGATTTTTTGCTATCCATTCTATCCATCCAACCATCTGATAAAACACAGAGGCTGCAGAGAGAGCATCAACATTGCCATAGAGTAAGAGGGTGGGTACATGGGAAACAGCTGCTAGCTCAGAAGCTAAGGTCTGATCAAACCCAGTTGGGTCACCTGGGTTGGGAGTATGACGATCGAAAGCCGATGACCCTGGGATACATGACTCAGGACCTGTCCTAGCTTAGCCTCAGGAGACGTTTCATTACAACCTACGCATAACAAATCATTTCTTTAATAGTATCTGTGCTGTGACATGGATCACACCCCAGTCCCGGGGCATGGAAGTGACAAGAAGCGCTTTTCCTGGAAGTTCAGCTACTACAACAGCTCCAACAATAGGAGCAGGTCTTTATATCCTGCCTGCTGGAGACATTTGGGATCTGGAAGGGACTTCATGGGGGACCTGCACCTGCTGGCATAACCAGGAGGTGGCATATCTGACTTAGTAAACAAGCCAGCTCACTCGGCCAGTTAAGACAAGATAAGATAAGATAAGATATCCCTTTATTAGTCCCACAGTGGGGAAATTTATAAATTTAGCGAGCAGCTCCCTGTTTCTGCACTCGTTCATTGTGCGGACAGACCTATTGGTTTGTTCAACTCCAAGTTCACTTTGTTCTGGGGTTCCCTTGTTCATTCAGCAATGCCTCACGCTAGTCAGATGAAAGCACCTCCACCTGTCAAACAAACCGCTGGAACTGTGATAAATTAATGATCAAATGGCTGACTGAGAAGTACAGTGGCACTGTTGAGTCCTGTAAAGCAGCAAAGTCAAAGAAATAAAGACAGAGGGATAGTGAGAGAAAATCAGAAAGAACTATTGTGAAAAAGAGAGACTTAGAGATTTAGATAGATATAGAAAGTAGGGGGAGACTAAAAGAAAACCAAAGGGAGGACAGGAGAATACCAGAGTGGAAAACATGAAGATGGAGGCGGGGGTAGGAAAAGAAACTGACATCATTGTGTATGCATGTGTGTATAGAGTTGTATGTGACTTCAAAGTAGGGGGAGTTATGGGATAAATCCCAATAAGGATTGCTACAGCGCCTCCTAGTTTTAGTATGGACGATGCAGAAGTGGTGTACACTGACCATATTATGGACTTTTTGGACCCATTTGAAGTCTTCATGGTTCAGGCTTAACGAAACTCTAAACGTATCTGAATGTAGCTACCAATATAAAACATCGGTCGGGTTATTTGTTTCCGATAATGTTCCTACATTCCAGTAAACATATAAACTTTGATAGAGCAGCAGTTTTATTATAGAGATACAACAAAATATTATCAAATCAAACGACTTCAACCAAGCACAGTCTAAATTCATTATTCATCTGCAGTACTTTCTTGGGGCTTTATACAAGCACTGTTTCATTCTCTTAGTGTGTGAGTGAATATGCTTTGGAGGATTTAAGGTTGCTTATGGCTTCTGAGGAAAAAAGGGAGATGATGTTTTAAAAAAAAAAAAAAGGGGTTTGTAAACAACGCATGATTGTGGGTTTTTGGTGGTTGAAAGAGGAAGTCACTGTGAAGAAGCAAATACTCTGTTCTTCTCAACAAATTTCCATCCCTATTATGTCGTCCAGGCATTGTGACAGAGTGCTGTAGCTCATCTCATATGCAGTTATCCAGCTAACTACCAGCCTTCCCCCTGCTGCTCCACCGGCCTTTGATAAGAACAGAGAGAAATTAAAATCATGAACCTGAATTTTAAATCCAATGACAAGATAGCCTCAAAAGTCTCTTTCTCCGCACCGTCTCTCTGGACTATTTCTCTCCCTCTCTCTCCTTCTGACTTTCTCTCAGTTTTACTCTTGTTCTTTATTTCTCTTTCGATCCCGGTCTTGTTCTCTTTCACTTTTTTACTTTATCTCAACTCAAACCCCCTTCTCTCTTGGTTAGAGGATTCAACTGCTAGCATATTCCATAAGAGCAAGAGAGAGAGAGACTGAGGAGGAAAGAGAGGAAAAAAGTTTCAAATGACGATAACACACAGTTTGATAAAACTGACAAGGGACTCAATTAAGGCTTCCCTGTCAAAGGAAGAGTGATATTTTATTAAGTGGCAGCGTGCCATCCGATGAGTACATCAAGCGACACATCTGTAGACGACAGGCCTGCACCAGCCGGGTAAGAGGGACACGTGTTGCCACTTTCAGGAAACATCAGTCAAAACTCACTTCATCAAGTCTGCTGAAAAATTAAGAGGCCTCGATATTAGGATGCTCATTTACTTTTTTATGCACCACCACTAGTATTTGGTAGAAAATCTTGCTGTCCCCATTTTTTTTTCCTTTATTTCAAACATATCCAAACACAAGACTTCTGGTATCTGCTTTAGTTACAGTACAAGCGAGACCAAGATTCTGCCACATAAAAAAAAAAGAAAGAAAGAAAACAACCAAAGCCTCCGTTGTTGCTGTAGGAGATGCAGCTTTTAAGAAACAGATTTTTAGGGCAAATTTTTTTTTTAGTGGTAGTCTCGAAATTGAAACAGGTCAATTTCATGTTGCTGAAACATTGCAGGAAAATTGTCTTATAAATAGGCACTCAAATGTGTTGTTTGAAGAATTATATTTCATAAAATTGTATACACAGAATAAGTTTCAGAGTAGCAAACATTTATTTAGAAAAACAAACAAGTGAAAACTCTGCATGCATGTTTGTGCATGTGTGTGTGTGTGTGTGTGTGTGTGTGTGTGTGTGTGTGTGTGTGTGTGTGTGTGTGTGTGTGTGTGTGTCTTTCTCTTCAAAATCAGGCAGCTCTGGTGTGTCAGTGTCATAAGACAACTGTAAGGATTCTCTTAAACTACTCTGACAGGACTTTTTTTTTTTTTTCAATACTAAAATCATTCCATGTCATTTTTTTCTGTGGCATATATCCCTTTTTCTTGAAGAAAAAAAATATGTTTTTCTCTCTGACTTTCACTTTGTTGTCTCAAAAATCTGAAGCTGTGCTGTGGCTTTGACATAAACACACTTTCCTGTTGTTGCATACATAATCTACAGGGGTACTTGGTGAGCACATACTTCTGCTGCAGGTGCATTGGTCCTAGCAAACACAAAAGGGCCTAAACTGCTAGAATTGCAAGCTTTATTATCTGCATATCTGCATAATCATTCTGGTGCAACTCATAACGCAAGTAAAAACAAACCTAATTTATAATGAGACACCAAATGGCAGAGGATTTTGATATCACAATGTTTTATTTCTCCATTACACCTCTTTAAAAAAATCCATTTGAATCCTTTATAACTTGAGATATTCTATTAACTAATAAACAAACAAGCAGACAAACAGTGATGACAACATACCCAAAATGTAAAATGGAATGCAGCTTGTACTACTGCATGCTTTAAATTTATTTTTCCATAAAAGCAACTTTAATCCCTCAGAAAGAGCAAACATTGTGATGTTGTTAAAAAAGAAAACAACGGTGATCTGATGTATCTTTAAACTTTAATTCTGAAGTCTCTCATGTTATTGAGATTGCTGGAGTAGAGGGAAAAAACGAAAAAACAAACCCACATACGCTCACACAGGAAGCATGGTTTTATATGTTGTTGTACACAAGAATGGGTCCACATGCCAACTCGCCTACAGTATATCTTTCTGTGTGTTTGTGTGTGTCTGTGGGTGTACATGTGGTGGAACTGACACAGGTCAGCGCTGACCATACATAGTCTGTTTCATCTAGAACAAAAGCTCTGTTGGAGGACACAAAAGGCCAGGTTCAAAAGCAGTGGAGTCGTCATGAGCCCAGGCCTAGATACATGAAACAATCAGTGTAAACCTGTCCACAGCTAACAGTGCTGTGATGCACCTACAACAGTGTTCCTCATGCTCAACAGGCACATTCTGTCCACATAAGACAAGATTAAAGCAGTGGATAGATGAAACACAGCGTTGCTGATTAGTGCAAAAGAAGGTTTTCGTGTTTCTTTCATTGATTAATATGTTGCTCCCAAGACAAACGATGTCTTATGTATTCAGTGTATGAACTGCAGCACACAGCTCTGTGTAGCTGGGATGGGTGTGTGGCCAGTGTGTGTGTGTGTGTGTGTGTGTGTGTGTGTGTTTGTGTGTGCCGAGAGGGCTTCTCAGATATATGTGTACAAATGAATCTTGCATGACAACTGAGATGAGTGTGATTGAGCTCATTCTGAGGCCACACCTCAATGACAGCTACAGGAGATACACTGACGGATTCAGGGGCTGACAAGCCGATACCTGAATTCTGTATCTTGTTTTAATGAAGAAGAAAATACGTATATACAAGCACTACTACTAGAAATGTCTGAAGGTCCCCCACCCCCTCTCACCCCTTTTTCTGTAATTCCCCTCATTTCTTCCACTCTTCTCCTTCCTCCGTCACTCTCTTCAGGATATTTTTGACTGATAGATCTGTCAGTGCTCTTGCTAAACAAATGTAAGTTGCAGCTTCTGCCATGAAGCCAATGCTTTCATCAGCACTCGGCAGGCTCTGTTTGAAGTGGGCCCCTGCCTCCCTAGTGTGCTGGTGCTGATCTTGATGAGCTACTTGGAAATGTGACATTTACAGTCAAATACCACATGTAGCCTAAGTATGTTTATTTTTTAGCTGCAGAAAGCTGATGTGGAATGAAAGGTCTGTCATAAATTCTGTAACACAAAATGGAATTTTGTGCGAATGTCTTGGATACGATTTGGATTAATTGTGATTACACTTCAGTAGCAAGTAGAGCTACATTTGAGAATTTACTTTACTTTAAAATGACATAAGTTCACAGTAACATTGGTTTTGCTGTTACAGAATAACTTTTACACAGGCAGGTGAGGTGTAATGCAGTTTTTGACGAAGCATTGTGAATCTAATTAAACTTATTAAAAAATATTATATTAGTATTAATGATATTCTTCTCTTTTATAATAGAGTTATCCTGGGATTGTACATGTTGAATGTTGCTGCAATGAGCACACATAACTCCCCCGCATACTCCAAACATCTGTATTTTCATATTAAACTCTGTAATAACATTGATCCTCGGCTATAACATCACTTCTCAGATATTGTTCTGAAAACACATTGAGTTTAAATAGGCACTCAACTCACATAAACAACATGTACAGTATTTGAGAGGGTAGCTAAAAAAATTAAAAATTAAAAAATTAAATAAATCAATGTTGAAGTAAAGTTGAAGTAAAAGATTAAGTGTTCTTTCTATGCACACGAGATTTATTAATGTCAGATTTAACCACACATTTGTTTTAATCAGTGTTAGGTACAAACAAAATACCAGTGGTGTTTTTGTTGGCTAAAGAATTAACACATATTTGCATATTTTTTTCGTTGAGCTGTATTAAGAGTGGCCTCCTTCATCTGAAACAAGTCAAATGGAACCTGGGTACTAAGTTCTACGTCTGACCCTTGTTTTGTTCCATTCATTTATGGCTTGGCAAACAATCACACATACCAACACATAAATACATACAGACACACACACACACACACACACACACACATCACAGAAGCACAAAATGTTTGATCTCCTCCAAATATGTACGTTTGTATCTGAGAGTCAGAGGTAAACAAATGTAATCATCCTGTTCCATGTTGGTTCCACTGAGTTTATATTAGCAACATAAGAAAAAGCAATAAATAGTTATGCTGTGATGTCACATAGTCTAACGCGAATTTGATACACATATGTTTGTGGAGTACTTAATGGGTCCTTAAATTATGCATTAATCAAACAAAGCTTAATATGAACTTACAAGGAGCTTGGAAATCTGGTAACCATATGGAAGACAGGCCTGTCAGTCACACTGGGGTAAGAAGGAGGGATGGCTGAACTCTGGGTTAACCCCAGAGAGAGGAAGAACAAAGGAGGGAGGAAAGGACAGCGAGAGACAAACAGAGACAAAGAACAAGTTAAAGAGGAGGCTGAAAAACACAGGAGAAGAAGAGAGTGGGAGAAGTTGGCTCTAAAAGTTACAGACAAGTTAAAAAGACAGACACAAAAGTTGAGTTGGACATTGGTAAAAATAAGGGTCAAATATGACTGATGCCAAAACAACGTCAGTAAGACAGACATGCTTTTGTCAGCTTTGGTGAAAAGCATCGTCAGCGTCATCACATCTCAGTTTTAC
The DNA here is from genome assembly GCA_037577475.1 of Chaunax sp. Z400. Lineage (NCBI taxonomy): Eukaryota > Metazoa > Chordata > Actinopteri > Lophiiformes > Chaunacidae > Chaunax > Chaunax sp. Z400. The sequence continues at coordinate 29,487,730 of CM075184.1, read as the reverse complement.
CAATAGCCACATGGACACACAAAGACACATTGATAACCACACAGTTAACCACACACACACACACATTTCCAGAACTACTCGCACACATCGACAACACACATTGAACCTTGCAGGGAGGTACACAACCACCCATTCTTACAGTCTCACACACAAAAACAACAAAACAAATTCCGCAAACATCCAGTAAGCATTATCTAACCGAGACAAATGCTCTTCTTCCTCTTCCTTCATGAGCCCCGGTGACGAGCTATGTTGTTGATAATATCATTGTCGGTTGCAGTTGTGTGATACAAGTATGCTGTAGAAACGCAGCAAAAGCATTAGAAAGTTCTCCAAATGGCACATAGTTACACCACAAGGCTGATCAGTTGCCATTGGTGGCTGCTTCATTCCGCAGATGGGGACACAGTAACGAGGCGAACAAGAAGAAAACTGACACAACTGTGATACGAGCAATGAACGATACTTCTACAAGCTCATGTTGCACTTTGATTCGCTCCCTCCAGTGATTTTGATTTTACCCGCCTGTAGTGTACTTAGACTCTTTTTCTCCTTTAAAATCCAAGTCTGATATCACATTGTTCTTCACCTAAGTTATGTATGACAAACGCCTGGGGCCAAATCACCATCAAAGCGGCACATCGCAGGAACACGGCGCTTCGGAGCTTCTTAGCGATGACAGATGTCACTTTTGAAGCAAGCAAGGAGATGAAAGTGGAAGGGATGTGACAGGCGGCATGAGGACAGCTTCTCCACCGCGACCTGCTATCATCAGTGCTGCTGTGGTGTAATGGGGAGAGACTGGAGTGGGCCTGGAAGCTCCAGCGGCCGTCTGGGATGTCTGTCTCTGTGCCCAACAGGGGCCAAGTCTTAAATGTCTTACCCACCTTGCCTGCGAGCAGCCAGAACCCAACCTGGCAGCCCGTCAGCCAGCCAGCCAGTCAGTCAGCAAGCCACCATGTCTCTGCCACACGATTGGGATGGATGTGTCTCCCTCCCTTACACTGGCTGCTCTGCCAGTGTATTCGTCAGGGTATAGAGAGAATAGCTAATCTGAAGGAACCAGCGGCCTGGAATCAAAGGGCCACTGGCTTCTCTCTTCCTTGTGTGTAGCAGCACTCACCTGGGTACTATCCCCGGTGTGACAGAGCGAGCACAAGAGGACTTGGTAAACAAGGCACAGCAATGCAACTTTCAAACAGAGAGGCAGCTAGTGCAGGGAAACCAAAACAAACTCTAAACTCAGAAAATTCACACAACGCTTTCCCCCTGCTTTCTCTACTGTTCCCTGTGTCTTTATTGTGGCTTGATATGTCACCATTGTCTATATCTCCTACTTACTCAGGACTTCAAGTGGCTGTCTCTATTTTGCTGGGCCATAAATTATTCAGTGGCATGTGTCTTCTTGGTATCTGTGCTTTCCATTGGGATGCTATCTTATCCCCTCTTCTGAAAGAGGGGCTGGCGCTTTGAGACAGAGTTTGCAAAAGGTAACACAGGAACTTCAGCATCGACAACCACTTTCTTAGTAGGAGCTCTTGTCAAGTACATATATTTGTTCCAGCACAAGGAAAATATGAAAAAGGAAAAACAAGGGGGAAAAAAAGTTGTATTTGAATACAACATGGAAACCAACAAGCTCCACTGCTGCTACTACAACAACTTGGACTAGTATCTGAGCTAAAAATAATGACAGTATTCCACATCGAGGAGTGGGACTGTTTTGTTTCCCCAGCGCATGCACACATGTGTGTGTTTGTTTGTGTGTGTGTGTGAAGTCCAGGGAGCCCACTGTATGTAAATAGCCATATGAGACTGCATAATATTACTGTCCAGACATTGAAGGGGTGACCTGATCCCAATTAATCACACAATCCCACGGAGAACTGTCACATCCCATCTCCATCAGCAGTATACCATCCTGTTCTGTCTCCCTCTCTTGTCATCCTCTGTTCCTCTATCTCTTTCCTCTCCCTTTCTCCCTCTCACACTCACACAAAACAGACGCTGCACACATACCCTAACAAGGACCATGGCCCCTCCCCCCTTCCCTTCCCTTTTTATTCAAACACACAGGGTCTAACGCTGACAGGTCAGCTGGCACGGGCCAGTCGGTCCCCACCTGTCCCCTGGCTTCTTCCCCCAGAAGGCAAAGTGCCAGAGGAGCAGAGAAAGAGGCACTTCAATCTTTTACAGCTGCCAAAACAGGATGCAGCCTTAGGCTTCCTATCCCCCAAAGAGATGAGATGTTTGCACTGCGTCACCAGTATCAATGAAGGAGAGCATCTATTTTATGGGTTTATCACACTTTTCAAGAGGGCTATACAATGCAGTGATGATGGTGACAAAAAAAGACTAGACATATGTGTAAGTGTCAGGTTGTTTTATTAAAATGTGATGTGATACTGAGTTTTTGTATCATAAAAAAGGATTGAACTCTCTTTAAAAGTATAGCTTTAGTGTTTTCTTGACTGGCATGACAACGGATGGAGGTCCTTTGAAGCCTGTCTTGATGACTTCATTGGTGTCTCACATGAATCCACTCACACAAGACACAAGTTGGAGCTATAGCTGAGCAAAGAGTATCATTAAGAAACTGCTAAAGAAATATGATATTTCAAGAAATTGTCATTTTATATTTGCACTGTTGTTTGATATCATTTCAAAGAAAAAAATCTTGAATTGACGGACAACATGACAATACATAAAAAAATTACCTGAAAAAAAATGGAGAGATGACCCAAAAAAAAAAACATTCATCTGATGTATGACTCATGTATGACCGCAAAGTTTGGCTCTAATAAGGTTTGTCTGTCGAATATTTCACTAAAATGAAACATATCCCTTATTGTTCAGTCTTTTTTTTCAGACATACGTACACGTGAAGATCAAAACACCAGGTGTGTCTATAAAGTTGCGTACTGGATACAGGAGTCATGTCATAGCTTTGTCTTGATTCATCCTGATATAACCATTGTGAGTATTCCCTTTGAAAAATGGAAAACTGGCATCTTGTGAAATCACAGAAGAAGTCAGGAGACTATGTATCACATTTCGTTAGACTTCTATTGTTTCACCCATCTGCTCGTAGACTTTTTCATGTCGGCTTGCTCAAGCTGTTCCCTTTTTGTGCTGTTATAGTAACAGGACTGTGCCATAAAAATCACAATTCTGCACAAGTACAGTCTTCATTCAAAAAATACATATATATGCAGTTTTTAAAAGCCCTTATTAAAAGTTTTTTGCTGCTCGTCTTTGGAAAGGTTTAAATTAAATAAAATGTGGTATAACGCTGTGGAGGACTTGTACTTTACTGTTTGCCTCTGATTCAACAAGGTTTAATGATTAGCTCAGGGTCTTTAAATTAGCTTCTCTCACACATTTCCTAAACTATTCCCGCCTGTCTGTGCAGCCTCCTCTGCTGCCTCCATAGTTCCTCATTAGTGGTTGTGTGTGCGCCTGATGATTGTAATTTCTGTTGCTGTAAAAAAAAACAAAAAAAACAGAGTGAGCCCAGGGAGAGAGAGCTGGGACGTAGTGGGCCAAGGGGCAATTGCTGGGCCCACAGAGGAACCACAGAGTAGAGAAAGACTGCATCTCGGGGATTAACCTTAGAGGAGAGAGGAGGAGAACGGTGGATCTACATTCCTGCAACACCATGAACTCCCCTCCTTTTGCATCGTCGATCGTTTCCTCTTCCAACCACACCATAGAAAAATGGGAAATTGGGAAAAATGGAACAGTGGGATAAGTTATTACAATGGTAATGAGGCCCCATGTGTCTTCCTCCATCTTAACTCGTGTTAATCATCATGTGAGAGAGGGCTGTTTTACTGGGAATACACAAAGGAGGAGCAGCCAGTGCAGGTGTATGCAACAATCAGTTACACATCTCTGACAGCAGCACCACCAACAGCAGCAGCAGCAGCAGATTAGAGAATTTAAACTTAACAGAGTGAGAAGAATTTGCTCAACCTGACTGAATTAAATTTAAACTTCCCCCCCCCAAGAAACATCTGGTTTATAGACACCCTTAATATAGTAGAGCATAGAGTGTGTTGACATGGCAGTGAAAAGAGAGCAAGTCATTCATCCATCCATCCACGTGTGTGAGTGAATGGTTGTTTGTCTTTCTATGACAACCATTCACACCTTCACCCCCAATTTTTGGCCTACAGATTTATATATATATATATATATATATATACTGTATATATATAATATATATATATGTATATATGTATATATATATATATATATATATATATATGTATATGTATATATATATATATATATATACTGTATATATATATATATATATATATATATATATATATATATATATATATATATATATATATATGTTGTGAACCCTGCATGGTTCAGCTGCTTTGACATATCTACTGTAGACCCAGGCTGGGTAATTATGAGCTACAAAGCTCACTGACCTTGTCAAGATCTCTTTACCCTCTCGCAGATAGCCCAGTGTAGGAGAGGAGGGGGCACATTCTGTGTCTGTCTGGTTACCCACAAGAGACACACACACACACACACACACACACACACACACACCTGGACCATGGCTGTTTACCTGCCAGGTCAAAGGGCTGAAGTCAGCAACAGAAGGAGATTTAAAAGGGAAGCAAGGAAGGTGGCAGAGGATGAATATGCAGGAAGAGTATAATGTGAGGGGGAGAGGCAGAGAGGAAGGAGGGTGGAAAGTGAATGACAGTACAATGGAGTGGGAGGGGGTGGATTGGGGGGGGTCATAGAGTGATGAGAGGGTTAAATGCCACAAATGCCATGTCTCAAGGCCTCATAAAGACAAGCTCTGCATTGCTCCCAAGGTCAGGGCATGCACACATGCACCTGTGCAATGGTAGTGGAGGGTTTGTGAGGGGATGGAGCAAGTAATCAGCACAGAGTCCAGCCTGTTAGTGCATATTGTCTGGGACAAATGGGTCTCAAAAATAAATTCTGTAACACTCTGAAAGGGGATTAGATAGAAATAGATGCTTTTAGCCTCGTCTGCAACTGATGCCAACAAAACAGGGTTTGGTTTAGGTAGAGCAGTGTGACGTGATGAGCTGTTTTATCTTATTGTTTGCCCTTAGTCACATGGGTCTCAACATAACTAACTGCTGAGATGGATTTGATATACTGTGACCTTAACCCCACCGTACCTATATAGCATTATGTGAACATTAAAAGATGATTTGGGTTGCACCCAATAAAACAACAGGCTGACAGAGATTTAGAGTGTGAGAAAACACTCAGTGTCATCACTACCATCCAAATTCCCTACCATTTCAGAGGTTGGTGAGTGGTTAATGTTGAAATTTTACAACCTATAAAACAGGATGTCACAAAAAATCAGAAAATGACTGCAAGAAAATATGTCTAAAAAGCAGGCCGGTGAGGTCTGTGGAGTCCTTAACCATACCTAACTTGTGTTTCTCGTTCAAGTTAAACTTCAACAATACCTTGAACAGTTGGGTTACAGTCTCAATTATTTTATGGTAAAGGCATGAAATCTTTGCATTATGTGTGTCCGCACAATACGTTTCAGAATCCGTCTACAAAATTACAAAATGAAATGAGGCTGTGTTGGAATCCCCCTGCTGAAAGACGATAATGGACAAGCCAAGTGGCAGGTTGAACATGACAGCGGCCAACCAGCATGCACCAAAGTCCATCTAGTCTGTCAGCTAGAACCCCAGATGGCCGGCCAAACTGTGGTCAATGGACGCAGCAGGAGGCCACATTACAACCATCCGTGGTTATCAAATTCATCACGATCACTATGGTAACTGAAATCTGGAATCATCTGGAGAGCCAAGTCTTCCATTAGGTCAGGTGGGAGGCGAGAGAACAATATGTTCCATCTCCTGTCCGGGCGAGACAGCAATGAAATAAATAGTGGACACTCACAAACACGCTTACATTCACAGCATGCATGCCCTGTAAATATCCACATACATGCACACACACACACACACACACACACACACACACACACACACACACACACAAACATACTCCCAAAACAGCACCAAAACCAGACAACAAATGTGAGATTGTTAAGAGTCTGATCCTTTGATCACTTCCAATCCTCAGTAACTTTGCCACCTAAACCATTATTGTCCATGAACTTAACAGGCAGAGGCAGCCTTCAGCCAATTACCGGGCGGCATTAGTGTTAGGCGGGGTTGTGTGTTATATGAGACAACCAATTAAAATCACTTATGGGTAGGGTAATATCCAGTGATTTAGGCCTGAACAAAACTGCTTTGGGAGGATTATCCCTCGTGTAACCCAAGCTCATTCTCTTCCACTCAAACACACACACACACACACACACACACACACACACACACACACACACACACACACACACACACACACACACACACACACACACAAAACTTGTGTTCACGGTTTCATTGGACTTTTCAGTATAATAGCTCCCCTAACAAAAGAGAATAAAACTATAGTATTTAGAGAATTTGGTTTGATTACAGACTGGAGGGTCATTGGAAAGGCAAATGGTGGCAGAGCTGATAAAATCGGAGCGTATGCATGTTTCCTCTCTGCCTATTGGCCTGTAGATTTCAAAGTGTCTCATCACTGCATGTCTGGGAATGACAAAGGCATGTACATGAATGGAGCCCGAGGCCCAGTTGTCTTGTCATCTGTCTAGTGTGTACAAGTGTGCGTGTGTGTATCGGCAAATTCATGACAAACTGAACTGATTGGTGATTTTCTTGACTTGGTTTTGTTTACTGTATTTTGTTTTTATTTTGCAATTATTAGCAATCAACTGAAACCACCCGTTCTCCAGCAGAGTGTGAAAAGTACCTCACTCTTTTTAGATAAAGGAAATATAATCCCTCTTTCAACATGTGTGGATATTCCTGGCCCTCCTTTGGAATGACTGACTTGTTTTACTTCCGTATCACTCCCACACCTCAACATTACATCACATATGGGCACTTCACCCACTTGACCCTCTCCCCCACAAAATTTTTTAACAAGATAATAGACACCATTGCACTTCTTCTGCTGAGAACTATAAGCATTTCCCTTTCCTCCGAATGTGTGTCTGACCTCTTTAAGATGAGACTACAGATCAAAAACATATTTGAAACATTCCAGAGTGACTGAAACCTACAGAGCATGGAAACAGTTCTTCCTCATGTGACAAATGAAGGACTTATCCATTGCATGTTTAAATTGTGCTTGTTTTAGTACTTTATACTCTGTCCGTCTGTCCTTCTGTCTGGCCGATGGTACGATTACTCAAAAAGTTATGAACAGATTTGGATCAAATTCTCTGGAGAGGTGGGGTATGGCTCTAAGAACAATCCATTAGATTCTGATGGTGGTCTGTAGTATCATCATCCGGATCCAGAATCTTTTTTTTTTAAGCATTCTTTATGTGTGATGTGGGATGGGGACAAGTACATGATTTTTTGCATCAAACATCATGGATAATGCCTACAATGTTTGAAAAATAAAACAATGTCATCCATACGATCTACCACACATTAGAGAATGATCTACATCCAAGTAATATTCTGCATATGTCGATCCAGAATGTTCGAATTTAAAGGGGTCACGGAAAATTTCATTCTGCGAGATGAGAAATAATAATGATACAGACCTGCAACTATGATCAAATTGTAGTTGAAACTTTGCTGATTCAGTTAGGTGTTAAATTTGACGTGTCTTAAAAGGTTACTGAGTTAGATGAGCTATCAAACAAATAAAGATACCAAAGTGATTCCAAATTCTAGGGGTGGGTTTCCATTGTTGCTTTTAGGTGTAATGACAGAACGGGGAAACTGAGCTGCCTTGGGCGGAGGTATGTGCTCTCTGAGTACTATCTAGTTTTTATATGTCCAGTCAGGGAGCCATATTGTGAAGGTGGCTGGCAAGGTGATTGGTGTCTTTCTTTGTGTGTGTGTGTGTGTGTGTGTGTGTGTGTGTGTGTTCACTGTATATTGTATGTTTGGGAAACATTTTGTATTTGATTGGTTTATTGTATTTTGTATTGGAGGTGAGGGGTTCTTTTTTTGTACTTGTGCCATTTCTTGTGTTGCCGTTGTTTTATCTTCTGCTCCTGACTATAAGCCAAGTTTCCCATCTGGGATAATAAATAACTGAACTGAACCGAACCGAACTGAACCATGTGGTTATTTCTTCGACTTAAACTTCATCTGCTTTATATGTGCTATTTCTGTTACACATAGTTTTCTTCATACCGAGTTGCACACTTGGTATATATTTGGGCACAGTGCTGCTTGATGCAGTGTACAGTATGTGCTCTCATGTTGCACGTTTTGCATGTCATTCAGGGGGGGTTCCATAGGTTTCTGATTTAAAGTTTTAACCTGTAACTCTTGTAATCTGGAAAGCACTTTGTGATTAAGCTTGAAAAGTCTAATATAAATAAAATGATGATGATGATTAGTAGTAGTACGAGCAGTAGTAGTGGTTGCTGTTGTTGTCGTTATTGTTGTTGTGCCAGTCGTACCAGTGTAGTAGTAAATGCCAGTAGTAAATGTGTCAAACAAATGTTAGTCTTCATGAAGTCAACAACCACTTTTTGAAGATTGGCTCCCAAAACAGTTCTGATGTCACCACTGAACATTGTGAAGACCTTTGATACTTCAATTACGTATTTTATGACTTTGTCTTGCAAATTAATTTAGACGGAATTTAGAATGTCACAACTCAATTCTGTCCTCCAGATGTATTTGCACCTCTTACCAATCCAAACAAAACTAAGATCTAACTTTAAGTCAGACACCCAGATATTGAACATTTCGCAAAGAAGTTGTTGAATGAAATTAATAAAAGTCACTAAGCAAATAAGTAAATTGTATTCTCACTCCTCTAAGCAGAGCTGACCTATATGTACATATACATCAACTGTCAGAGGGACAATGGTCGATGTGAACTGTGTCTACAAAGGATCCATAAAATCAGCCAGGCTGGCTGATGTAAGTCAATCCCAGGGGATTTACTCTTTATGCTGAGGCCTTCGGTCTAATCATTAACAGGTTTGTTTTTTGTGTGTGTCTGGCTTTCAAATGTTTTGCACTCTTGTTAAAGAGAATAAATGCCATTTGTGAGATAATGGAAGCTTAAGTATTGATACTATTGTTGAGCTGTTGACTATGAAATCTGTGTATAATGAAAACAATGAGCCCATAAAATGACATCATAATGTACTCCACCTATCTAAAGGAACTGAAACAATTTCCATTACTTTTCAGTGTACCACTATTTCTCTTCCCTATGGTCTGGACAGTCAAATAACTTTGACTTCCTCACCATTTATGCGCACCCTCCAAACGCAGCATGTAGTCTAACGCTGAGCTGGGGTCTGCTAATGAGCTAATGGTTATTGCTCTACAGCAATTCTACTGGCATGGCCAATACGAAAGCTCTGTTTGCCTTTCACCTACTTGCGGCTCCAGTGTACTGCCAAAGCTTCCACTAATTCTCCCCATGAGCATTTCTTTAAGGTATCCACAGACAACCATTGCAATGCAATCTAAAACCTCAAATGGGCATGTCAGTGTGGGCTAAGTTTAAACTGGCTCTGTGGATTGTATTTTGCTGCACCTCTAGACCACAAAAGCTGACCTCGACATGTAGAGAGATTGTTCAAGGGATGTTTGTTCATGTGCCTTGGCTATATAAGTCTACTGGATCACTAACAGTGACAAAATGATGCATTATTAAGTTGTTGTGGTGGGCTGTGTGGTAAGACCGGTCCTGACTTTTCTGCCACTTCTGGCCACCATAATAGCAGGTCAGTCTTTCCAGGGGTCAAGACAGGAAAAGACACGTGTTTCAATGAAAACGAGTGAAAACGTTCTTTCAAGACCTCGTTAAGTGCCCATGTCTGGGGACAAATTGTTTGACTCAATAAGGCACGGTTAAAATGATTCTGGAATGAGAATTAGCTGACAAAGGAAGAGTGGTTCTAACATAGAAAGTGATAAAAATAAAAGCAGTTGACTTGCACTAAGCCTTTTAATCTCTCTGGTTTGGAAATATACGTAAATAGCATTTTTGGCAGTCGTTTGAATTCACCAGTCTAAAACAAAATCGTACATTCTGCCAAAATGTATGAGGCAGACATTTTCCATGAGAACATTAGTCCAGCAATTTGAGACCTTGCATTCACAAATCGCCATACAAAGCACAACAGGGAACAAAGCAAAACTGACCTTTCAAATGATTAAGCTGAAACATTATCATCATGTTCCCCCCTTTTTTTTTTCCTCCCATAGATTACAACAACTGGTTTGCCAGTTCAAAGCTGGCAGGGGCAAAACCCATCTATGATTTCAGTTCAGAGCTGCCAGGCTGAGGGGCCAAGCTGGCCGGTGCCCATCTGGAGCAGGCCAAGTGTCTGCTCCACTCAGGCTCAATGCACAGTGGTGATTACTGTGATGGTGTGGCGGCGGTCATGGTGGTGTGGTTATAAATATAAGCCCTGGTCTGATCCCTCTTGTTCATAAACAGAGGTTGGAGCTGCTGTGGGAACTGAGCACAAATGTTTGTGGGACCCTGAGGGCAACTGAGCTACACAGCCACTACACTGCCTCAGGTTGGTCTTGCCAGCTGCTGGTGTCCCACCAGATGAGAACAGTTGGGCAACCAATGAGTATAAAGAACAGAGGTATAATGCAATGGTTGGCACGGGGAGAGATGGTGGGAGAGATATGAGGGATATGAGCGCAGAGACGCCACAGGGCACTGCTTCAAATTGACTGCTGAACAACCTAAAAGAGAGAGGCTAGTGGCTTAACCAGCAGGAACTACGAGTGGGAGGCAGTGGATATCTTCTTTCCAAAGGAAAATACATTATATCGACTTTTGAGCTCAATCACATGATCAATATTAAATGGAAATAATACTGACCAACCCAACAGAGCAGAGATTGACTGTGTTTAGAGTCTTGAATCCCAAACACACAACATTGCCAATGCTTGATCTAATTAGCGTCCTGGTAGCTCAATCCAAGTGGTGGCATTGTCCAGAGGACAACCTCTGCCATGTTGCCCACTAATCCATGCAAGGATCAGATCACCACCAGCAATCCCTCTCCTCTCTCAACTCCTGCCTGCCAGTGGTCATATGGCTCACAATGTCTGCCTCATGCCCAATCCTATATATTAGCATTAGCATCAAAGGTTAAGCTGCTAATGCTCACAGCTGCATACGGTTTCCCCCACCCACACAAATCCCTTCTGCACAATGGAACAGCATGCATGGAGGCAGGACGGTTGAGATGGGTGGGGTGGCATCCCCAGGGGGGTATGCGTGATTGTAGTGCCCTCTTGTGCCAAGACTTTAACTGTAACTTACAAACAAACAATAAATAAATAGAATATTTGTTTTATTATTAAAGCATCTATTTGGTTAAATCAAAAGTCTAATAATAAGATAACTTCAAAATCACTACTTATCTACCATCACATCAATAATATATTTGCAGAAAGTTTGCATATGAAAATTATCTAAATGGAGGTAGGTCGTGTTTTCAGGTGTTAAATGAAATTTGCAGTTATATGTAACACTTTTTAGCCTATAGGTAAGTGATCATCTGAGGTATTCATTCTGCTTTGCTTTTAATGGTTAGGCCCAATGGTAAACGAAACCCTTAATTCTGTCAATGCTGGTGCATTGCTTTACTAAAGCATGTCAAGACAGTACACTGGTGTAGAGCACAGAGAAGGGCATGGTTGAGCTGGCGACACTGCTTCCTCAGTTAAGCTGATAATTGCCCTTATTGATGTATAAAAGATATCCCACAGAGCCTTGTGAAACACCATTAGCAGGCAGAAGCTGAATTGTTCATGAGCTGCCTCCAAATGAGGAAGAAGGGCAAAAAACTCTGAAGATTAATAAGACTTCCCCTGGAGTGTGATAATAACATGATTTATGTGTGTGTGGGCTTATGTGTGAATGTGTATTTTCAGCCTGGCCTCTGAAGAGTTTCCATTACTAACAGACATTATTCAGGGAAAACTAACCTATTTAAAATCTCAAATTGAGGGGAAAATGATGTAATGTCATTTAGCGTACAGGGTAGGGTGATGGTCATTATCATAAGGGCCCTCCTCATTTAGACGAAGGCTGCTGAAGCCTGAATGATGACATTTAAAGTGCCCCCAGTGCTCCACAAAAAAAGAGACGCTAACAGCAAAAGTACACTAAGGCGCTGTGTGAGGCCAAATCGTCCATGCAGATGATTCTATGGTGAACAACATGAAAGTAAGTGGCTTCAGTAAAGTGGATCTTTGCCTCTGTTGGCTTCTGATGCCCACTAGAGCTCTAAACTCAGCTAACAAGGACTAGTAGCCACAAAGAACAATAAATAGTACAGTGCAATGATTACCCAAAGCAGGGACCATAAATCTGGATCAGGGAGGAAGAGCAGTATGCAGAGTGCTAAGAGAAACTTTAGGAACAAAATCTAAAACATGTACTTAATGTTAATATTTTTAAAAAAGGGTTTAACTTAACCATTAACGTAACTGCAAAGCATTATATGAACTAAGCTTGCTTATTAACTTGCATGTCAAAAAGAGTTGTACCAGCTGTGACACACTTTACATTATATCAAATCTGGAAATTTAAACTTTGTCTACTTCATATGCTTTTGAGCGAGAGCTTGAAAAAAAAAGGAAATTGAAAGAACCCATTACAAATATTCATGGGCTTGACTGAAAAAGAAAATTTGTGAAATATTAATCAGAGCATTGCACGCTGTATCTAACAATTCCTGAAGTCTGTGTATGTATTCAAATCCAAACCTCCTAATTATTCAGACAGGGGAAGCCTTGGAAATTCTGACAGGGCTTATCAATGAGAAATTACATCTTGTTAAGTTACGAATTCTCTTTGTTAGCAAGGTTTCTGTAGTTAATCTGGCACATTTCTTGATCTGCACCGAGGTAATTGGAATGCAGCATGAAGATCGGTGCCACACTGAGCCAGAGGAGAACAATGAAAGAAATGGGTATCACAACAGGCGTTAGCTTCCTAATCAATCCCCCAACTTACTGTTCAAAAGTAGGTTTGTACTTTCTTAATGAGGATGCGGGGGTTGAATCTATCAGGCTCCACTAACATGACATATTACAGCTCCAATTAATTAAACTTTCACTTAGACATCAAGTGGAGTTCTCTTTTGAAAGACGTATCCCTTTGTTGTGGAAACCTTGTTTGTTGTTGGTTTTCAGAAAAAACCAACAACTGTTGACTAAAACACCCATATCCATCAAAACAGTTGGAAAATGTTGCAGAGCAAGAAGCGGAGAAAGACCAGACATCCTCAAGTTTGCTTGATCGTGTGGTTTAATGTGGTTACTTTTTTCACGTGTGTGTGTGTGTGTGTGTGTGTGTGTGTGTGTGTGTGTGTGTGTGTGTGTGTGTGTGTGTGTGTGTGTGTGTGTGTGCTGAAATACGTGTGCGCATGCTTATTTATTTATCCATGAGTAAATGTGTGTTATCCTGTCATCAAACCCCACTGTCTTGGCATTAAACAGAGGGAGGGGGGAGAGGTCAGGTCAGGGGCAGCCACGACCTTTCCGTCTCCGTGGCACAGTGTC